>JAMWET010001985.1:342500-467500 GCA_024036415.1 Prochilodus magdalenae | reverse complement strand
AGGAATGTTATGCTCCTCTGTAAGATGATGAGCTGTAGGGGAAACCTGGTTGTTCAGCAGCTCACTGTCAGCACTGTGGTTCAGATATACTGTCACCTCAACCAGAGAACCCATTTCCTCCTAATTAAAACACCCCCAGAACAGCACAGAGGGGGCGCGGTTTTATCCGGGGGGCTGATATATGTTTGTGTAGATTACCATATGTCTGATTGGGGAAAACTGATTGTATATTTAATAACATATCAGCATAAATGAGTTTTATATGATCAATATTCGCTCCTCACCACAAACTGGAGCTGTAGTTCAGTCTCGGAGACCTTTGAGTTGAGTCAATCCTGAATTACTGCTGATAAGTACAGGTGTGTTTGTTTTCGATTCTCTAGAAGTGAACAGCACACACACACACTCTCTCTTATACACACACATACACACATACATACACACACTCACTTTTATACACACACACACACACACACACTCACACATACATACATACATACACTCACTCTTATACACACACACACACTCTCGTATACACACACATACACACGCACTCTGTCTCTCACACACACACACAGACATACACCTACACACACACTCTCTTATACACACACATACACACGCACTTTCTCTCTCTTACACACACACACTCTCTTATACACACACACTCACTCTTATACACACACACACACACACATACACACACTCTCTTATACACACACACACACACACACACACTCTCACACACACAGTGTAATTGTAGTGTACGTGTAGATGTTAGGGTTCAGGGTAATTTTCCTGTAGTGTGGTTTTGCTCCATGTGCTCAGATATTCCATGAAGAGGGTAAAGCTTGCTGCCTGAGTGCGTGTCTTTGTGTTTGGGTGTGTGTGTGCGTGTCTGTGTGTTTGGGTGTCTGAGCGTGTGTGTTTACCTGACTGACGTTACTGTTGAGTCATCAAAGTCACCTTCAGTCACAGTGTTGCAGGAAATAATACAGAATAAAGTGAAACCTCACCCGTCCCTTCATCAGAACAACATGTCATAACATGTCTCTCTGTCTGTGTGTGTGTGTGTGTGTGTGTGTCTCTGTGTCTGTGTGTGTGTGTAGTCTCTGGAGCTGGATCTAAGCTGTCTGCAGAGGATGAGAAAGATGGTGAAGAACATCCACACCACCGGTCTCAGTAAGCAACACACTAACACTGTTATACAAACTCACTGTCCAACACCCATCGCTCTCCCTCCCATTCTCTATCTCTCTGTCCTGCTGTACTGTCCGCTGTGATGTCCGAGCTCTCTCTTTGTCCTGCTTACTGTCCCCTGTGATGTCTGATCTCTCTCTCTGTCCTGCTGTACTGTCCGCTGTGATGTCCAATCTCTTTCTCTCTCTCTCTCTGTCCTGCTGTACTGTCCCCTGTGATGTCCAAGTGCTCTCTCTCTCTCTGTCCTGCTGTACTGTCCCCTGTGATGTCTGATCTCTCTCTCTGTCCTGCTGTACTGTCCCCTGTGATGTCCAAGTGCTCTCTCTCTCTCTGTCCTGCTGTACTGTCCCCTGTGATGTCCAAGCGCTCCCTCTCTCTGTCCTGCTATACTGTCCGCTGTGATGTCTGATCTCTCTCTCTGTCCTGCTTACTGTCCCCTGTGATGTCTGATCTCTCTCTCTGTCCTGCTGTACTGTCCCCTGTGATGTCTGATCTCTCTCTCTGTCCTGCTGTACTGCCCCCTGTGATGTCCAAGCGCTCTCTCTCTCTGTCCTGCTATACTGTCTGCTGTGATGTCCTAACTCTCTCTCTGTCCTGCTATACTGTCCGCTGTGATGTCCCAACTCTCTCTCTGTCCTGCTGTCTTTCTCGGAGAGTGCAGTTTAAGTTCAGGTCTGTATGAAGGGGTTGTGACCTCTGAGTAATGGTGAAGTGTTGTGAGCAGCTGTGTTGGAGCTACCGTGGAGTCTCTGCTGAATCAGCTCTTATTTTTTTTACAGCTGACTCAGTGAAACTGATCAAACACAGAACAACAAAAATACACAACCCGGTTCATATTACTGCTCTGAGCTTCTACAGTGTGTTCAAAGATACATGCAACCTAGACAAACTGCATCATACAGGATATACACTGAGTTTATTTAGTATTATAAATGCTGTACCATGCATTAATATGTTTACACAAACTACAAATCATGTAAATCCTGTGTTATGCTTTATGGTGGTGTTGCTATGAATAGTATTATAAAAATTATTTTATGAGTGTGTGATCAGCTGGTTGTATTCCTGTGTGTTTCAGGTCACGTGGAGAGTAAGGAGCAGTACACAGAGGTTCTGGAGAACCTGGGGAACAGTCATCTCTCTCAGGACAATAACGAAATCTCTACCGGCTTCCTGAACCTGGCCGTGTTCACCCGAGAGGTCACAACGCTCTTCAAAACTCTGGTGAGTCTTACTGATGTGGCTACTGATGCTGGACCACATGTCCAGGCAGGTATTTCAGAAAGCAGATCTCTTAGGTAGCCAGGTACCTTACGCCTGAAGATGGGGGCTGTCCTATAAGAATGGCCCTAGCTCTTTCCCTATTGGTTAGGACATTGGGCTAAAGTTATCTGGCTAGCTGAGGAGCCCTGCTTGGTGAAATGGCTAAAGGGGGGCTGATAATATGGATGTGTGGTTTACGGTGTGCAGGACGTTTGTGTTAGACATGTATAGTGCAATAAGTCATTTGCGTGTTATATCACACATGGGCTTTGTTTCTGCAGTCAGTCTGAGTTTGTGCGCTGTGTGTAGTCTGTGTGTAATACCTGCAGTCCGAGTGTGTAGAGTTGCTGTAACCGCAGGACTGTTGTGTGACACACCCTTTGGTCCTGTGACATGGAGCTGCAGTGTGGCTTAAAGAGTTACCTAACTCATAAATGTCTCATACAGTGCATACTCAGTACAAGCAGAGAATAGCAGCACTGGCTGTGTGTTTTATGGAAGTGAAAGAGCTAGTGTTGCTAATGTATATGTACAGTCGCTGTCATCATTTGATCACATGGTCTGCTGTTTACACTGTGTGAAAATTCTATGATTAATGGACCAACAAAAATGGCTCAAAACTGCTTGGGAAAACGTCCGGTTCCATTGAGTTACATTATCATTAAACTAGGTTTTGGGCCATGTGCGAGTGTGTGTGTGTGTGTGTGTGTGTATGTGTGTGTGTGTGTGTGATATAATCACTTGCATCCATGTATGTACATTCAGGACATTTTATCATATAGGTACTTACATACGTGTAATACATACAGGACATGTTATCATATAGGTACTTACATACGTGTAATACATACAGGACATGTTATCATATAGGTACTTACATACATGTAATACATACAGGACATGTTATCATATAGGTACTTACATACGTGTAATACATACAGGACATGTTATCATATAGGTACTTACATACGTGTAATACATACAGGACATGTTATCATATAGGTACTTACATACGTGTAATACATACAGGACATGTTATTAACACATATAGGTACTTACATACGTGTAATACATACAGAACATGTTATTAATACATATAGGTACTTGAATATGTGTAATACATACAGGACATGTTATTAACATATATAGGTTCTTACATACATGTAATACATACAGGACATGTTATCATATATAGGCATTTACATAGGTGTAATACATACAGGACATGTTATTAATACATATAGGTACTTACATACGTGTAATACATACAGGACATGTTATTAACACATATAGGTTCTTACATACATGTAATACATTCAGGACATGTTATCATATATAGGCATTTACATAGGTGTAATACATACAGGACATGTTATCATATAGGTATTTACATACGTGTAATACATACAGGACATGTTATCATATAGGTACTTACATACGTGTAATACATACAGGACATGTTATCATATAGGTACTTACATACGTGTAATACATACAGGACATGTTATCATATATAGGTATTTACATAGGTGTAATACATACAGGACATGTTATTACGTATAGGTGTTTGCTTTCATGTACTTGCATGTATAATTTATGGGATCATCTGGAATTGATAAACCTTGTTGATGGTGATGGAGCTTTTGTATGACCTCACATCCTGTGCGATCGACGTGCATGAGTGACAGTTTGTTTACGGGTGAGCAGCGGCCCGGCTCCTGCCGTGCAGGTCTGGGACTGGGAGGGGAGCAGTGCTGTGTGCGCGGCAGCTGCAGTCCCTCAAAACGTTGCGGTCTGGATCCCTCCCAACAGCGGTCTCCATGGCAATCTTAATTTATTCCAGACCCAAACTCGTCATTAGGTATCACCTGACCCCCAACCTGTCAATCAAAGAAGTCTTAAGGGATCCGAAGCCCAGCTAGCGTCCACACTGCAGAAACTGGGCTAGAAAAACATGCGCCATATGATTTAGTATTCGTCCTCCGCTGACTCTCTCTTTCTCTTTCTCCCTCTTTCTCTTTTTCTCTCTCTCTCTCTTTCTTTCTCTGTCTGCCCCCCCTCTCTCTCCCTCTCCCTCTCCCGCTTTCTCCCCCCCCTCTCTCCCTCTACCTCTCCCTCTCCCTCTCCCTCTCTCCCTCTCTCTCTCTCTCCCTCTCTCCCTCTCTCTCTCACTTTCTCTCCCACTTTCTCTCCCCCTCTCTCTCCCTCTCTCTGTGCCACTGTTCCACTCCAGCAGAGCTGTAGGTTTCAGCAGAACAATTTGAGGTTTGGGATCTGTGACTGGTACCTTAGGACTTCCAACAATTTGGGGTCAGCTGAGGATATGAGTTGAATAAACCAGCCTTAAAGGGCACATGTCCTGGAAAACTGGATTTTCCTCACTTCCCTCAGTTCTGCTTCAGCCCATGCAGAAGCTTAGCTGATAATTCGTCATGGTTGTAATGTGACAACCACAAACGCGTTTGAATATGATCACGTGTCCCACCTACAGCAGTTTAGCTAGAGCTCCCTTCCCAGTGTGGATTTCGTTATAACCTATGAGGCACGTTACAGGGCAGCCAAAACACAGCTACTTTACATGTATTAGTCCCAAAGGCGCAGTAAGCCTGTTTGATTCTGAGATTGCAAAATGATCAGGCACGTTCTTGTGTTTTCTCCTCTCCACCCGCCTGACCCCGCCTACCAGACACTTGTTAATTAGTTAAGAGTGTTGGGTTTGCAGGACTGGGAAGCGCTGCGCTGTAGAAAAATAAGATACTGAGCTGTAGTTGTAGACCAGATTACCTCTTTACTGACCTGTCCCTTTATAAGGTCAGTGTTAATGCTGCTGAGATGGTCTCTATATAGCACGATGGTAATATGACTCTCGAGATACTTACTCTCACACTGAGAGTAAGTTGGGGTCAGTGCTGCAGTTGGCACAGAGCCATCGTGATGTCACTCTTAAGAGTGTGTGTGTGTCTGTGTGTGTACTACAACCTACTACTGAAGGTTGAGTCGGCAGGGCTAAATTGCTATAGACTGAATAGATGGGGCTAGACTGCTGATGGCTGAATGAGTGTGTCTGTAGGCCTAAAATGGGTGGGGTTAATCTTGATATATTTTAGGCTGAATGGGTGGGGCTAAACTGCTATGGGTTGAATGGGTGGGACTGAACTGCTGTAGGTTGAGTGTGCAGGGCTAAACTGCTGTAGTCTGAGTGGGTAGAGCTGAATGGATTTAGTACAAATGGGTGGGGCTAGACAGCTGTAAATGGTAGGGGTAAACTGCTGTAGTCTGAATGGGTGGGGCTGTAGGCCTAAAATGGGTGGGGTTAATCTTGATATATTTTAGGCTGAATGGGTGGGGCTAAACTGCTATGGGTTGAATGGGTGGGACTGAACTGCTGTAGGCTGAGTGTGCAGGGCTAAACTGTGTAATGATATCACACTTATGATAAATTGGAATAGGCTGTGTGATGTTTAGTACTACAGTGGAAAAAGTGGATTTTCCATGATACGTGCCTTGAAAGATACTGGATGAGATTAGAGTTAATTGAGATTTCCTTTGTATCAACACTTTAGTCCCGCCCCTTTCTAATTTCTCCTCATACATTAGAGTTAATATTACTCTTTCTGTTCGCGATGAAGCCGTGTGCTCGTGCAGTAAGCTCGTTTCAGCTCTGAATGGACCGAAGTGAGTTTTTCCTGGAGTGGATTTTCTCACACATTCTTTCCAGAGGAAGATTTACAGAGTCCTGCGGTGCCGTAAGCGGCTTGGCTTTGGCGCACGCCACATGCTGCAGCACCCCATTCGTCTCCGCAGGAAAGTTGAGTGGGAACCAGGAGTGAGTGGTCAGGGTGTCCTTCATCTGGCCAGAATAGGGACTAACGGTGTGATTTGTTTTGTCATGGACAGCACAGAGTTTAACATTAAAGCCCCAGTTAGGAAGAATCTGATGTATCCTGTCCCCACCCCCTCCAGCTCAAATATGGGCCATCAGTCAAGTCCGATTTAGTGGCTGAAGTATTCTGAAGATTTAGTTATGAGTTAGATTAAAATTTGGCAAAGGTTTCCCAGTTAAAGGGCCCATATATCATAGAAAAACGAATTTTCCTCAGTTTCTAATAAATGTGGTATGTCAGTGTTTAAATACATACTGGACTGTAGTCCAAACAGTCTGTCCTGCAGAGACAACCCATTCAGTTGTTCTGTGATGTCACAAAAACCTAGTCATTTGCATATATCCACCTGCTCGTATAAATCGATCAGTAACAGAAACAGCCTGGTGAAGATACATGGAATACAAGAACAAAATATGAAACCCTTTCTGTGTTTAAGGGGAATTCCAGTGAGTTTTTTTTACCAAAATATCTGCATAATTGAGTGTTTGGGATGTAAACAGAGCGGGTTTCATGTGAGGTGCTTCAGCTGCTCTTTACAGTGGTGGTGATGAGAACCAGGGTTGTCCATGTTTAGAACACACATACAGACATTTTACAGCACCCTGCATCATGTATCCCTTCACCATAATTGGAGCTTAAGGCTGAAATCTTCTCCAAACCATCATAAACAGCGTCTCAGATACCAGGCAGCGTATTCATAACCATCTCATGTAGTAACTCTCTGTGAGGGATCTTGTAGAGTGAGCCGTCTGGTTACCTTCACCACCACTGTAAACAGCTCTGACTGACTCTAGAACGGTGCGCCTCACACCAAGCAGTTTAGCTGTACCTCAGACTGTGTGGAGACTTGCTAATGGGACACATATTTATAGAAAACTTGCACAATGCTTATGAAGTGCAGCTGGTCTTGTCTGTCTGGCGTGTGGCCTGAGCGTCTGTCTGTCTGTCTATATGTCTGCAGGTGCAGAATCTGAACAGTATTCTGTCCTTCCCGCTGGAGAGCATCCTGAAGAGTGAACTCCGAGACGCGCGACTGGTGAGCTTCATTCATAAACTCTACTCACTGATGTTCTCGTGTGTTTAGTGCAGCCGTGTTGCAGGGATATGACTGCATGTGTATCACGGTAAGGGTGTGTTGCAGCGTGAGATCAGATATCAAAGGCACTGCTCATAAAGAGGTGAGGTGCTTTGCTTTCGCATTTGTTGTGTAGCATAGCAACCAAACAGTGTTTTTCATCAGCTGGGACGTGGTTGGTCAGGGATGTACCGATCCAGCTTTTCCAGTTCCGATACCAGCGTGGATACATAAACTTTGCATATCTGTGGAAACCCCTTCACCATGTTGGAGCGACGTACGGCAGCAAGGCTGACATTAACACTTTACTAAGCTCACTCATACAGCTCACTCTCTGGCTCCCTCCATGTTGTTGTTCCTGTTTGTAAGTCAAGTCTATTGTATGGTCTGGGGTTCCTGCAGATCCACCTCCGGCCATTTGGGGGGAGATAAAGGGCAACCAACGAGCAGCAATCAAGCGGCAAACGCTAACATCCGCAGCTCACGCTACTTAAGCCTCAGAGTGGCGATCTTTGGTGGCTTAGTGTTGAGTTCACATTGTCATGTGCACATGTCTCTCATGACTAGCTGGTAGAAGGTGTCGAACCTCTCGAGCCAGGTCGCTTCCTTCCCTCCTCAGAGCGCACTCATGCCACTGAAGCACAGAAAAAAAACTATTTTGGAGTCAAGGATTAGGAGGCTTTCATTGTGAGGCTCCTATTCGTTTAAGGAAAGGAGGTTTTGGTTTGCTCCGTTGAGTCAGTTTTTCCTCCTGGCAGCCTTTGTTGGTTCCCTGTAAGTTTGTCCTCTGCACATTGAGAGTCCACTCTGCTGGGGAACTGGTAGCTCATCTCATAGCTGGTCTGTGATCACTGTGTCCATGGTTCCAGCCTCACTGAGCTCCAACTGTTCATCTACAGGCACCCCGCAAACATGCTACTGACAGCATAGCATGCATCCCAAACCAATTACAGTGGAGATCGACCTAACCATCCGATACCTGATCCAGCTAATAATTAATATCGGAACTGATATTCGATCCTCATACCGAATCGTTGCATCCCTATGTTTGATGTCTTTAGTTTCAGCAGTGAAGCTACTAGACTGATATGTAGCTGAGGTAGCTAGAGAAACATGCAAACCCAGCATGGAAAGTTTCTACTTTTCCTACTTCTTACCAGGGAATAATTGGGTCATCATTTACGGAATATATAATTGTTACATTGATGGACATAATGACACAGTTATATCCTTTGTAGTGAGGCTCGGATGTAGGATGTTAACAACCGGGGACTAAATCCAGTCAGGGACTTCTAAATCTACAGTCCTAAGACTTTAGGATAGGAGGCATTCCTGAGAAATCAGGAGTCAAATTTCTTTAGAAAATACAGGCATCCTGGCTGGAGACATGGGTTCTAAAATCACATTCAAACCTCAGGATAACGGGAACGAAGCCGAGGTTGGGAAGGTGTAAAAAACCAGGAGGAGCATTCCATCACCTCTTGAACTCTCCTGGATATTCCTGTTGTTGCAATTGAATTATGTTCCCACCATTACTGTAGTTCCTGAATGACAGATTTTCAAATATAGGTACAAACAGCAAACATAAGGAGCGTTCGATAAAAACAGTAAAACAAATAAGGAAACAAAATGGAAAGAATAATTTCTTGCCTTTATTTAGTTACAGTAATTAATCTAACAGTAACTGAAAGTAATCAGAGTGTGTTACTTCAGTATATTAATCCCTTGGATTAGTTTACAATAACATTATGTATAAGGTAATCTGTAATGGAATACACTGACCCTGCGCGACACACCAAGTACCGGTGTATCCAAGTAGTGGCAGACGAGGTACACAAGCCATATACCTGAGTAGATCCCCAAGGTAAAGTCCTCCTTTAAGTACTAAAGTATTTCCTTTCAGATGTACTTAAGTATGGAGAGTAACAGGAGCATGGTTTATTAGGGCTCTAATGTCCTATTATCATTTCTGGAACAGGACTCTTCATCAGCTCAGTGTAGGTGAAGAGACTCTAGTGCCTCTCAGTCCACCAGTCTTTAACAGAAGCTCATTCATTAGTCCGACACTGACGTCTATTCAAATCATCAGCAGCACAGAACACTGAAGGAGAACAGGTTCTATTAGCTAGAACTATCAAATAACTTCTAAGTAAAGTTTCAGTTTAAGATTTATTTGTAAATTAGTTACATGTTTAAGTTTAATGAGAACTTGCTTTAAACAGGTTCACTAATGAGTTTCTCCTTTACTGTACTGCATCTGTAGGTCTCTGTTCATTAACATAAACCAACCAAAACACGTTTACTCTATAGGAAATAGAGTTTATATGCATTAAAGTAAAGTGCATGTGTTCATATTTCTATATTGTGTCTATTTACCCACAAAGTCAGGAGAACTGTTTGATCTGTTCACTGAGGCTTTGATGTGTGATTTACCTGCCGCCCTCCAGGTGGTCCTTGAGGTAGCCCAGGCCTAAAATTGATATTTGCATGGATGCTAGGAATCCAGGAATTAGGTTGTATGTTTAGACGTGTTATGTTTTTTATAAAGCCGAAAGAAAGGACTGATTTCCCATGATGCAGTGGAGCAAACAATCAGGTATTCTACTGAACTGTGGTGGAGTTAAAGTAACCAGCCGTCCAGAATGGAAATACTTCAGTACAGATACACGGAAAAACTACCTAAATACAGAAACCAACCACATTTACTGAGCTACTGTCCAACACTGATTTCAAGATATGGGTTAAGGGAACTGCAGCTGGTGTGTCCCTTATAGCTCCCTGTGGTTGGAACCAGCCCTATAACGTCTGAATACCCAGTGCAGTCCACTTTGGAGTGAATTATAAGGCCGCCTACCGTCACTGATTAACATGAACTCAAACGTGGTCAGAATACAGGCTTGCTGCTGCTGCTGTTTTTAGCTGGAAGATAGATGTGGGGTTGTGACTGAGCGCTGAAGGTCTGCTGTTGGTTACAGGAGAGATGTTTGTCTGTAAATCTGTCTCTCTTTCTCTCTATTTCTCTCCCAGGACCTGAGGAAGCAGATGGAGAGAAGCTGGAAGGATTATGATGTTAAAATGTGAGTTTCTCCCAAAGATACAGATTTAAAAATAAAAGTTCTGAAGGAAGAGGTGGATGGATGAAGAGCAGTGTAACAGATTTCCTCCACTACAGTTCAGCGAGTGACTATCGCTTAAGCTGTGGCTAATAATGTGTTCAGAACTGCAAGAACAACAATCAGCATGTAACTGACTGGCTGAATGCATGAGTGTTTAGTTAATCCATCCGCTGTCTATGTTGTACATTGTTGTATGCAGTTGATTGACCACAGTAGTGCGCCACTACATCCCCAACATATCCAGAGGTTTGCAGGGCCGAGGAGTTGTTCTGTTGACTGGCGTTCAGCAGATACGTCTCACAGTGGGATTTGGAACACTTTGATGCTCAGAACATGATCTCCAGTGACGTGGATATAACTGGCCTGTGAAATGACACACCCGGCATGTAAACGGAACCTGGACCTGGATCCAGTCCTCTAATCTCTCTCTATGTCTCAGGATGAAGTTGGAGAGGGAGCGGCAGAAGCAGGCCGGTTTGATCCGGCTGGACAGTGTGGACGTGATGGAGGACATGGAAAGAGAGAGGAGGACCTTTCAGCTGCAGATGTGTGAGGTAGGTATGGGTGTGTGTGTGTGCGTGTGTGTGGATCAGGGACATCTTCTGCTTTAGCTTCACTGCTGAACCCAGCTGGGGTGAACACTGGAAATAAAGACGAGAGAGAGAGAAAGAGAGAGACAGAGAGAGAGAAAGAGAGAGAGAGAGAGAAACAGACAGACATACAGAGACATACAGAGAGAGAGAGTAAAAGAGTGTGCTTTACTGCGGCAGGTTATATGTTTTTACTATAGTGATTTGCAGTCTGAGCGCAGAGGGATTGAATATAATTATAGATTCCATGCTTATCTAAATTTAAGGTGGTCTAGTGCTAGTTTAGCTAATCAGGGTCATGCAGGCCAGCATATTAGCATCCAGAACACATGGTTACTAGTCTATGCTGGTTTTTCTAGCAGGGCTTA
Organism: Prochilodus magdalenae; assembly: GCA_024036415.1. Lineage (NCBI taxonomy): Eukaryota > Metazoa > Chordata > Actinopteri > Characiformes > Prochilodontidae > Prochilodus > Prochilodus magdalenae. The sequence continues at coordinate 456,004 of JAMWET010001985.1, read as the reverse complement.
CATGGCTAATACAGCTAACACACAGCATGCTAACATAGAGAACATGGCTAACATACACCACACTGGCTAATACAGCTAAGACACACCATGTCAACATAGATAACATAGCTAACATTCACCACGCTGGCTAATACAGCTAACACACACCATGCTAACATAGATAACATGGCTAACATTCACCACACTGGCTAAAACAGCTAACACACACCATGCTAACATAGATAACATGGCTAACATTCACCACACTGGCTAATACAGCTAACACACACCATGTCAACACAGAGAACATAGCTAACATTCACCACACTGGCTAATACAGCTTACACACACCATGCTAACATAGATGACATAGCTAACACTCACCACACTGGCTAATACAGCTAACAAGCACTAAGCTAACATAGGTACTACACACCACACCAGCATACACCATTAAAATATATGATGCTATTCTACACTAACATCACTGCTAACACTAATGTATACCACCCACATGCACTTATATTGGTAAGTCACTATACTGGGATGGAGACAAACTAGCATAGAACCTGCAGTGCTAACAACAGTCCATGTGCCGTAGCTAAGCTAGCCCTGAACTTTATCATCACCTTTAATTTTGCTTTGCAGTATTTGCTGAAAGTTCAGGAGATGAAGATGCGCCAGGGTCCGGATCTTCTTCAGAGCCTCATCAAATACTTCCAGGCCCAGCTGAAGTACGCCCTACACCCATACACATACATAGATACACACATATACATACACACATACATACATATACACATACACATGCACAGATACATACACATACCGACACACACGGACAGATGGAGACATACAGACGGAGGTGAGGGGTAAACTGTGACTACCAGAGCTGGGCCATAAACAACCCACCTCTATGATAATGCTAGTTCCTGCTGGCCCCTATGGGGTTTCTAATAGTATATTAGCACTAAGCTAAAGCTGATAATTACACTACCACTCATATTTACACTCTGTTATCTAGAACCTATATAAGGTCTAAAGTGATGGTTCTGCTATAAATCACAGCCCGATTGGTTGGTGCCTCTGTCACTTCCTAATGAAGTTGGTAGGTAATTCGACATGTAAGCCCTTCAGGACAGATGGAGACATACAGATGGATCTACCTGTATCTACCTACATACCGTAGACAGAACAAACCTAATTGGACCATTTTTAGTTTGCCTGGTTGAAGATTTGAACCCATTTGTTTCTAACTAATACCTTACAGCGCTGCGATGACTACATAAAATTAATATTGTATAAATGACATTTTTCCCGCATTTTTTCATTCTCAGAATTCTAAAAAAAATGTTCCTTATGGCAAACAGAGACTATATGCGTCCATATGTAGGACAGGATACAGTAGACACAATTCCGTATTGAATCCTAAAAACAGCTGCCATTGTGGAGCAGGAGCTGAGGCGTCTGTGTGTTTGGGTGATCCAAAAACAATAGAAATGTGTTCAGTGTCCAGCTGAACAAGTGAAACAGGAATTCTCCATAATCAATCCAGTATGTGTGTGTGTGTGTGTGCGTGTGTGTGTGTGTGTGTGTGTGTGTGTGTGTGTGTGTGCGCGTGTGTGTGTGTGTGTGTGTGTGTGTGTGTGTGTGTGTGTGTGTGTGTGTGTGAGATGAATATGATGATAAATGTGATTTTTTTTTCTCAGTTTTTTCCAGGATGGACTGAAAGCTGCTGAGAATCTCAATCCGTTTGTGGAAAAGTTGGCAGCCTCTGTCCACACGGTAATATATTTAATGCTCTGTGTTTGTGTGTGTGTGTGTGTGTGTGTGTTCGCGTGTGCATGTGTTACCGGCCTAGTATGTGTGATTCTGTATGCTGATTTGAATACAGAATCTGAAACTCACCAGATAAAAAATGAGTCACCTGAATGAAACGTACCTACCGGTGTGTAACACCTCCAACTGAACCTCCAACAGCATCAATAACAGCTGTGATTGAATTCAGCATGTACTGGACACGTTTCTGGATGTAGGCCACATCAGTGTTCAGACACTCTAACATCAAAGAATTGGTCAGCTGGCTCAGATTTGTCCAGTGAGCATACAGTTGTACATTTTCTTCATTACACGTGCAAAAAATCACTAGTAATACGCTGATGTCTCATCACTACCTAGCGAAATTTCTCTGTCCACCTTAAATGGTACACCATTTGGAGGTTGCTGCACCATTTAAGGTGGAACGGAAAAATTTGATCATGAAGCTGGAGATTAAAAAGCCCAGTTTGGCTTCATATAAAGAATTCTTGGTGGCGATTATAAATAATGGTCATCCGCCTGTTTGAAGGCACATGATTCCCTAAATGTATTTAAGTAGTGAGGAGCTAAACTTAACCCTCCTCTGCTGTCACTGCACACTGGAAGGGTCGCCTACAGAGCACGGCTAGCAGCCTGTTAATGAAGTCATGTAGTAGTTTTGTTTGGGCTCCATACTTTTCGTCTGTTTACATAAAAGCTGCTGGTGACACCTGATGACGTATCTGGTTCTTGAAGGTATTTCATAAGGAGGAGAATTCAACCACTACCCCTTTTAGCTTAGTTTCAAGGGGGAGGGTTACCCTCGAAAACAATGGGTAGGGGTCAAAATAAAAAATGGGACTCGGCCGAACAATGGTCCAATGTTTGGATATGCAGTGCGAGGGAACAACACGCAAGAACGAGACACATGAGAAAATGGGTTGTGGAACCCAGCAGAAGCTGCTGTGTGCTCACAATAATAGAACTAAGGAGTAATCAGCCCGTCACGTTCAGATTTACAAAGGAACCAGGAAAAACAGCCCTTAAGGCCTTCTGGAGGCTGTAGATAAATCAGGACCCTGAATGTGAGCAGCAGCCAAAGCAGCGGGTCATTAAATGCGGAGAAATGGAGAATGCCATGGACAGAAAAAGCAACTACAAGGCTACAATTTGTATTCGGAATGCTGTGGGATTCAGCGTCCTTAATAAGCTTCAGATGTCTGTTTGAACCCAACTGTGCGGACTGGCCTTTAAGAAAGTACTGAATTCCCAGTTAGCAGAAGAGGTGTGCATATCCCTGTATATCCCGAACTGAAGGCCTAGCTCGGGTTAATCTCGGAATACCACGTAAGAGGAGCGTTCTGAGGTCAGGACAGGTCCAGGGCCTGCTGTGCGTGCATGACGGAAACTGAAGCGGAAAGTGAAAGCCACAGCCAGCTTTTGACTGATGTGAACCTGACTGTCCTTTCCCTTTAGCGGAACGTTATGGAAAGATTTCGGGGCTGTGATATAAACCCTAAGGGTGGTCCGGGTTGGTGCAGGGTGGTATTTTAGCTCTACATTTTTTTCCAGCTGGATGACTCAAACATCACCTGCTGTAGGCTGAGCTATAGGCCTACACCCCCACCCACACGGAAGGAGGATTATAAGGAATTGTGCTGTAATTCCACCGTATCCAGGCTGCCGGAGCCCGCCGGAGCCCGCCGGAGGCTTACAATATACGTGTTTGTGTTGGGCGTCGAGTATGAGGAAGTAGTCTGAGTTACTGACCCTGCGCTGTTTGATCAGAGAACATCTTAAGACAAGGACCCACGTGACTGTTTGTGTGTCAGCCAGAGGCTCCTCCTCTTCTTTCCTTCTTTGGTTTTACTGTCCCCGGAGTTCCAGACCACATGCATGCACTGAGACCCCCCTTTCATTTCTGTCAGACATTAAATTGGAAATTAGTGTTTGAGTGTTTAGGGTGTTCACTCTTCACCTTCATTCCGGCTTCCATTTTTATCGGGAGACTCCCTTTCAGTCCCTCACAGAGACGCTCCTCCACAGTTCAGTCTTTGAAGCTGGTTCAGCATCTTCTGCTTCTTCTCACCATCCAGAATACCCCACACACATTCAGTGGTGGTGAGGTTCTGGACTCTGGGGTGGTCAGTCCATTGTTCTGAGAACACCAGCAGCTTCTTTGACGGATTTGTGTGTCTCCTTTTCTCAGTGAGGAGCTTCTTGAAACATATACACCTCCTTTCAGACCATAGTGTTGAGGAGTCTTCCCACTGTGAAAGAAGGATGGACAGATCTGAAGCAGGAGTGGAGCTTGATGTTCTTCTTTCTCTCAGAGATGAGAGCTTTGAGTGCTGTTTATCTGATGGGGACAGTGTTGGTGGGTCTTCCAGGTGGCTGTTAGGAGTTTTCTCTGTACTGTTTAATCAAGTTGATTATCTTACATCTCCGGAAAAATGAATGTTGTGTTCTAAATGGCTGTTTCCGTCTGGTTTTTCACAGTACCACATGTTCTTATTATGTGGTTTTGATTTTTTGTACTGTTGGACTGGTGTCTCTCTTATATGTGATGTCCACGGTTTTTGTTTGGTTTTATGGTATACATCAAAATAATTCAGGTTTTTGATTGCATGGTGTTTTAGGCCAGTGCTTGGTCTGAGAGAATCGCCACCACCCCCCTAAACACATATGCTAACGCTAGCAACCAGGCTAGCGCAGTCTTTCGTCTCACCTTTGGGCATCCGGACTCATCTTGTCCTCTGGACTCTGACGCATGTCTGATGTACGTCTTTCGTCTTGCTGACACTGCTGAACAAAATTTCTGTCCCGTATGTCACGACAGTTTCTTACAGCATCGCCATGATGACTAACTACGTTGAGGTGGTGCTATATCTCCATGAGAAAACGAATAGCTGGTGCTAGATATAATATAATATGATATGATTTCATTAATGTGAACCCGTGTGCCCACTTGAATGTATTTTTCAGTGTTACCCAACTGTGGATGAAGTCAGGTCGTTGATAAATGCCGGAGTTTCTCAGTGAGCTGCTGGAGTGTGTGCTGGGGCGTGTTGGGACTTATCTGGTAGAAGGAAGGGTTCCACGGAGGAACTGGTTTGAGCGATGCTTCTGAAAGCACACTTCTCCTGTAGAGACTTGCCCTCTTTTTATTGAAATCATAATCATAATGCACAAGAAAGGCAAGAAGGTATGGAGAGATGTGGATTAAGACCTCAGATAGCACAAATAAACACCAGTGTATGTTGAGGTTGTAAGTGGAGAGTTGAATGGTTTCAGTGCTGTGTAGAAGAAAAGCAAGACCCAAACAGTGAATGTGAAGCTTAACGGCTGATAGGACTCCTCAGAGCCTCTCTCGTTTCATGGAAACCATGTGATCAGGATGGGGTGGAGCTTACATTGTGGACACACCCGCTCTCAAACAACTGGCCTTTTTCCTGAAGAGATACCACGTATGATCTGGGTACAACAATGAGAACCTCTAAGCACGTGGACTTGGGAACTAACGGGGAAACAAACCAGTTCTAAACCTGTCCGATGCGCTGTGAGGGTGTGATTCAGTAGGGGGCGCCACTGCTCCCGCATTATAAAACCTAACCTCTACATTTACACTATACCTTAACACCTACATTTACACTACACCCTAACCCCTACATTTACACTACACCCTAACACCTACATTTACACTACACCCTAACATCTACATTTACACTATACCTTAACACCTACATTTACACTACACCCTAAAACCTAAATTTACACTACACCCTAACACCCACATTTACACTACATCCTAACACCTACATTTACACTACACCCTAACCTCTACATTTACACTACACCCTAACCTCTACATTTACACTACACCCTAACCTCTACATTTACACTACACCCTAACCTCTACATTTACACTACACCCTAACCTCTACATTTACACTACACCCTAACACCTACATTTACACTACACCCTAACACCCACATTTACACTACATCCTAACCTCTACATTTACACTACACCCTAACCTCTACATTTACACTACACCCTAACCCCTACATTTACACTACACCCTAACACCTACATTTACACTACACCCTAACCTCAAAATTTACACTACATCCTAACCTCTACATTTACACTACACCCTAACACCTACATTTACACTACACCCTAACCTCTACATTTACACTACACCCTAACACCTACATTTACACTATACCCTAACCTCTACATTTACACTATACCTTAACACCTACATTTACACTACACCCTAACACCTACATTTACACTACACCCTAACCTCTACATTTACACTACACCCTAACACCTACATTTACACTACACCCTAACCTCTACATTACAACTACACCCTAATCCCTACATTACAACTACACCCTAACCCCTACATTAACACTACACCCTAACACCTACATTTACACTACACCCTAACCTCTACATTTACACTACACCCTAACCTCTACATTTACACTACACCCTAACCTCTACAATTACACTACACCCTAACCTCTACATTTACACTACACCCTAACACCTACATTTACACTACACCCTAACCTCTACATTTACACTACACCCTAACCCCTACATTTACACTACACCCTAACCCCTACATTAACACTACACCCTAACACCTACATTTACACTACACCCTAACCTCTACATTTACACTATACCTTAACACCTACATTTACACTACACCCTAACCCCTACATTTACACTACACCCTAACACCTACATTTACACTACACCCTAACATCTACATTTACACTATACCTTAACACCTACATTTACACTACACCCTAAAACCTACATTTATACTACACCCTAACACCTACATTTACACTACATCCTAACACCTACATTTACACTACACCCTAACACCTACATTTACACTTCACCCTAACCTCTACATTTACACTACACCCTAACCCCCTACATTTACACTACACCCTAACCTCTACATTTACACTACACCCTAACCCCCTACATTTACACTACACCCTAACCTCTACATTTACACTACACCCTAACCTCTACATTTACACTACACCCTAGCCCCTACATTTACGCTAAACCCCTAACCCCTTTAAAGCAGTTTAATACTGTGTTGGTTAGTCATGTATTGATCACCACTAAAACAGTCACTACTAAAACATTTGATAAAGCTATATGAATGATGTTTTGATAATGAAGAAATAGAATGTTCAGCCATATGTTTTAAAACAATAACCATGCCTGCCTGAAGGTCTAGGGTGACTCAAAGCTGAAGGATTTTAGTCAAAAGTCTTTCATATCTGACTTTGAGCCAGTTCAGTGGAATCAAAACTGGTTACAGGCTAAACCATCGCTCGGTATGGAATACGCCAAGAGTCCCTGTTTTCTGAGCGTCTTAGATTAATAAGATGTTTCAAACTGTTTATGTCTGTATGAAGTCAACATTTTACCACATCAAATTCCAGAAATCAAAACAAAACTTAAGTTGCTCAGACAGTTTAGGTTTGCTTCAGTTCTTCATGTACAGACTGAGAAATATGGAATCCATTAGTGGTCAGAAAAATGCTGAATTGTGCTTCAACAGATGAGCTAACTGAACATCACCCTGCTTTTGTTTCTAGGCTATGTTTCTAACAGAGTGGCCGGGCGGTGTAAAAGACCCCTTTACCATTTTTAATTTTCTTGGCAGGTTCGGCAGGACCATGATGAAGAAGTGAAGCAGCTCTCTCAGCTCCGTGATTCTCTCAGGAGTCAGCTACAGGTGGATGGCAAAGAGGCAAGTTCGAACAGTACTACAACTCCCAACATGCATCATTTTCCTTCTTGTTTTTGGTGCTGGGCTGTTCCTTAAGATAATGTGGTGGTGATGTATTGATGATCATTGCTGAGGATGATGGCGATAATGGTGATGACAGTTGCCATGATGGTGCTGGTGATGATTCAGTGATGATGGAACAGTGATCATGTTGATGGTAATGATGATGATGGGGTGGTGATGGTGATAATGGTAGTGATAGCTGTCATGATGGTGCTAGTTATGATTGAGTGGTGATCATGTTGATGGTAATGATGATGCTGGGATGATGCTGATGTGATGGTGGTGATATGAATTCCAGTAGTGATGATGACGATGATGTTTAGGATTGTGCTTATGATGATTATGTACTGGTAGTCATGTTAATGGTAATGATGATGATGTGGTGATGGTGATAATGGTCATGGCAGTTGTCATGACAGTGCTGGTGATGATGCTGTTTGATGATGGAGTGGTAATTATGTTGATGGTAATGATGATGATGGAGTGGTGATCATTTTGATGGTAATGATGATGGGATGATGGTGGTGATAATGGTGGTAATAGTTGTCAGGATGGTGCTGTTGTGTGTGAGACTGATAACGATGCAGATGGTGATGGTAGTGATGATGGTAGTGAGGTAGTGGTGATTAGAGATGTGTATGAGAGAAGTGATTTCATTTGTTATAACTGGTATAAGGTGATGATAGTAGTCATGGTAACAGTCATGAAGGTGATGAGTGATAATGAAACAGATGGTAATGATATTGATGGTGATAGTAATGATCCTTGTGGTGATAGTGATGTGGCTGTTTTGTTTTGGTGGCATTGATGGTGATAATTATCATTATGATTATGGTGATGAGAATGATTGTGATGATGGTGATGATAGTAATGATGATGTAAAGATGGTAGAGGTAATGATTGTGGTGATGACAGTAGTCATAATGGTGATGGTGATAATTACCGTGATGATGATGATGAGAATGATTGTGATGATGGTGATGATGATGTAAAGATGGTAGAGGTAATGATGGTGGGGATGACAGTAGTCGTGATGGTGATGGTGATAATGACACAGATAATAATGACATTAATGGTGATAGTAATGATCCCTGTGGTGGTGATAGTGATGTGGCTGCTTTGTTTTGGTGGCAATGATGGTGATAATGAGGATGATAGTGATGTTAATGATGATCATGATATTAATGATGATAAAGATGGTAATGACAGTCATGATGGTGATGGTTGGTGATGATGGTAGAGGCAATGTGATATCAGTATTAATGATGATACCATCATCACCATCATCATCATCATTATAATTATGTGAAGGTGATGTAATCGGAGGAAGGAGTTAAGGGTAGGATAATGTAATGGTAGAGATGATGTTCTTCCTCTTTTCAGGAGTATTTGAACAGGAAGAATTCGGGTCATGGCTACAGCATCCACCAGCCGCAGGGCAATAAGAAGTATGGTACGGAAAAATCCGGCTTCCTGCTGAAGAAGAGCGATGGGTGAGGAGTTGGCCTGGTTTATTTGGTTCTTTTCCCGAATCTCTTAAAGCCAAATGTCCGTGTTTATTGAGTCAGGGAAGTTTGGCCTTGAGCAGTGGGGGGACGGTGGGGGCTGCAGCTAGAAGAGCAGAGGCTTTTGTGCGTGTAAGACTCAGCTGGTCTTCATTAAGTCTGGTTTGAACTCTGGCTGAGATCTAGACTCATACACTCCCAGAGCCAAATCCACCACAGCACACAGACCGTAGTGAACAGCGCTGGAGTCTGATCTCTGATCTCACCGTGGAGGGATGGGAAAGTACTGAGATCAGACAATGTGGGCTTCAGACTTTCGCTGACTCACACTAAATTAAACTATATGGCTCCCAAACATCACTTTCCTCTGTAATACTGCTTCACCTCTTTATAAATATCCCGCCTCGCTGAAAGGAAGATTATACACATTTGGCATGGTCTGATTATAATGTTGGTTTCTTTTATCTTTTGGATCACTGAGCTGCTTTTCAGTCGTAAGAAGTTGCATTGGCCTTAGTGGTCAGATCTGCTAGCAGCTACACGTCAAATTAACCGCTTTTCCGATCTCACAATTCAGAAATAAGTGAACACGTCCTCTACAGAGAACACTATTACTTTTGTTCGTTGGGGTGAACTTATGGGGACTCACTGTCTATGTTATCAGCTCCACTGACCACTTAGGACACTGTAGTTCTACAGTTCCAGACTGTAGTCCATCTGTTTCTCTGTATACTGTATTACCCTGTTCTTCAATGGAACCCCCACAGGACCACCACAGAGCAGGTATTATGTGAGTGGTGGATCATTCTCAGCCATTGACACTGACGTGCTGGTGGTGTGTTAGTGTGTGTTGATGTTAGTGGATCAGACACAGCAGTGCTGCTGGAGTGTTTAAACACTGTGTCCACTCACTGTCCACTCTATTAGACACTCCTACCTTGCTGGTTCACCTAGTACATGTACAGTCAGAGATGATAGGGCATCGTGCAGGGCCATCAGTGGTCACAGGACGCTGTCCACAGGATACCGTCCACAGGATGCACTGCCCACAGGACACCAACCCCAGGACGCCGCCCACAGTGTCACTGCAGTACTGAGAATGATCCACCACCCACGTAATACCTGCTCTGTGGTGGTCCTGTGGGGGTCCTGACCATTGAAGAACAGGGTAATACAGTATACAGAGAAACAGATGGACTACAGTCTGGAACTGTAGAACTACAGAGCGTCCTATATGGTCAGTGTAGCTGATATAGTGGTGTATTTGTTTGTTCAGCTTGGCAAAAGAAAAAACAATGCATAGTATGTGTGTGTGTGTGTGCGCTCAAGTAGAGCATGTGTTGGCACACTTTCACAACCAAATAAACAACATGGAATTTGACCGGGGCGTGTTCAGATGACTGTATGCTCTTTACCTGGTGTTGTGTTAAGTCTATTCTGTAGGTAGTTGTAGTCTCCTACATATGAAAGTGTCTAGTTCTGCATCTTTCCCTTATTAATAACCTGATTTCTAAATGCTACTCTTATTTTATATGTAATGATCGTGTAATAAAGCTAATGCGCTTTTAATTGTGAACTGCCATCTTTAAACAAGTAAACAGATCGGTATATACGTTTTACTGGAGAAGCTTTATATCGTTCCTCTGGTGAACTTCTCAATCCCAGTTCGTCCAACGATAAAGGCAGCACCGATCTTCTTTTATATGGCACAGCAGTTTGCCGAAAGCTCCACCTGCTGATCTCTGGGCAGTGTTGACATGCACGCTAGCCAACCTACTGCACATTTAATCAGTTAAAGGAAAAAAAGACTAGGACTAGGTTGAGTTCACTCAGGAGGGAGCGAGGGCTGAGCCTCAGTGTTTACTGCAGCTGCAGCTAGCCAACCTACTGCACATTTAATCAGTTAAAGGAAAAAAAGACTAGGACTAGGTTGAGTTCACTCAGGAGGGAGCAAGGGCTGAGCCTCAGTGTTTACTGCAGCTGTACCTGCAGCTTTTTGTAGGAGATGTTGATGTACATTTGAAGGAGAACAGACAGACTGTGAACACTTGGGTGGTCGGAAATGTGGGCTGGACGCTTCCTTTTCGCTCCTTTAAAAAGAAAAACCCACTGAGAAAGAACAAACGATGACTCATCTGGACAGATGAGTTCCTTCTAGTCCTTTATCACTGAGTTGTAATTTCTGCTGTTGACCACTGGAACGCCATCTTACTGATTGGATGGGGGGTTGAGGTCATCATGGTGTGGTTGTCAACGCAGTTCATTTGGAAGGCGAAATTTCCATGGAGATTTTCTTTTGTTTTGCAGGATCAGGAAGGTGTGGCAGAAGAGGAAGTGTGGGGTCAAATACGGCTGCCTGACCATCTCGCACAGCACGGTGATCTCACCCTCTATGACCTAATTGTGACCTTGCTGTGACCTCGCTGTGATGCAATTTAATTTCATTATGACTCTCTTAAGAAACAATTCTGCGCATCCCACAGTCTCAAATGTTCCCACCACTTATGTTTGTTAGTAATATTATAATCTTCAGTGATACCATAGCAACCAGTTAGCAACACCCTAACAACCTCCAGAGCTACCATACCAATCAGTTAGCAACACCCTTACAACCTCCAGAGACACCATAACAACGCGTTAGCAATACCATAACAACCTCCAAAGATACCATAGCAACCAGGTGGCAACACTCTAACAACCTTCAATGATACTATAGCTATCAGTTAGCAACACCCTAACAACCTCGAGAGATACCATACCAATCAGTTAGCAACACCCTAACAAATTTCAGTAATACCATAGCAACCAGAGCAGCAACACCATAACAACCTACAAAGGTACAATAGCAACCAGGTGGCAACACCTTAACAACCTTCATTGATACTATAGCTATCAGTTAGCAACACCCTAACAACCTCCAGAGATACCATACCAATCAGTTAGCAACACCCTAACAACCTCCAGAGACACCATAAGAACCAGTTAGCAACACCTTAACAACCTCCAGAGATACCATATCAATCAGTTAGCAACACCCTAACAACCTCCAGAGATACCATACCAATCAGTTAGCAACACCCTAACAACCTCCAGAGATACCATAAGAACCAGTTAGCAACACCTTAACAACCTTCATTGATACTAAAGCTATCAGTTAGCAACACCCTAACAACCTCCAGAGATACCATAAGAACCAGTTAGCAACACCTTAACAACCTCCAGAGACACCATAAGAACCAGTTAGCAACACCTTAACAACCTCCAGAGATACCATATCAATCAGTTAGCAACACCCTAACAAGCTTCAGTGATACCATAGCAACCAGTTAGCAATACCATAACAACCTCCAAAGATACCTTAGCAACCAGGTGGCAACACCCTAACAACCTCCAGAGATACCATACCAATCAGTTAGCAACACCCTAACAAATTTCAGTAATACCATAGCAACCAGAGCAGCAACACCCTAACAAATTTCAGTAATACCATAGCAACCAATTAGCAACTTCCTAACAGCTCCCGATTAGCTGTTTGTCCATGCTGAGCTGGAGGGCGTATTATCACTGTAGCGGAATGCAGACATCAAACACATTTGCACATTAAAATTTTTTTGTCTTTTTGTATAATTTTATAATTTTTATTCTATGTAAATGTAGCCAATAGTTAATAATTAACTAATACTCAAAACTAATGAATTGAACTGTGTCTCTCTCAGATTAACAGACCCCCTGCCAAACTCAACTTGCTCACCTGTCAGGTGCGGCCCAACCCCGAGGAGAAGAGGAGCTTTGACCTGGTGACCCGTAAGTTTAGCTTTTGACCTTTGACCTCTTCCTTGCCTGACTTTTGTGGCGTTAGCTAAGGGTCAGTTAGGCAGCTGCTGGCATCCCAGCAGTTTGGAATTATTAGTCATTTAGTCGTTTAAATAAGCTCACTGAACAAAACCGAGTCCGCTGTGACTGAAACATACCTCACAGCGTGTAGTACCTCCACCAGCACCAATACCAGCTGTGTCTGGATTTAGCACGTATCGAACAAGTTCAGTGTTCAGACACTGTCACATCAAAGAATTGGGCCGTTGTCCAGATTTGGTGGATGCCGTCCCTGGCATGAGGAGAAATCCCTGTAGGATTTTAGCAACTGCTGGTAGACCTGTATAACCATATGCTTCCATACTCCTGCAGATTCAGCTACTTGCTTCACACTATGGTCTTTGGCCACACCCACATGCAGTCACTCCTTTTAGCCAATCATTAACATCTGCTTTGGAGCCATTTTCCACACATGGAACAAGACATTTAGTATTTTTATTATAATATTGGAGTATGAACGTGTACGATGTTGTTAAGACAGACTTTTAGGGGTTAACATGAGATGAAAGACTGAGACGTGGTGGGAGTGTGTGTGTGTGTTATAATGGGAAGCAGGTGCTGTGAGGGGCTGGACTGAGTGTGTGTGTGTGTGTGTGGTGTGGTGTGTTATAATGAGAAGCGTGTGTGTGATGAGGGCTTGTCTTGGCCTGTCTTTTCTGCCTACATTCACTTCACATGTTGTTTTTCCAATATTTCCTCTTCGTACACTCATTCCATTCACACCCTTCTCTCTCTCTTTCTCTCTCTCTCTTTCTCTCTCCCTCTCTCAGATAATCGCACGTATCATTTCCAGGCAGAGGATGAACAGGAATGTATGATGTAAGGATTCATTTCCCTGCAAAAGACCCCACACACACACACACACACACACACACACACAGAGCTCTATGAGTGTCCCCAAACAAAACAATCATATTGAAAACAACTTTGACTCAAGTGAGGACCAACATCCTGACTATTTCATATCGTCCTATACTAGTGACGGTATGTCATCCCCACAATTACACTGACATACCAGTAGTCATGGAGATGGCAGTACATAAGTTGATTGTGAAGTGGCATTAACCCAGAGGACGGTATGGTTAAAACACTGGCCTGTGAGCTCATGGCAAGGAGACATGAATAATCAAAGTTTGAATGAGGCATGATAGTGGAATGCTTCAGTTAGGCTCAAATCAGGCGAACATGCAGGCCACACCATTACTCAGAACTCTCCAGAAAGCTTCGCCCACCAATCCTGGCAAATCCTGGGCCCGATAGCACAGTGCAATGTCTTGCTGGAATATCTCATCCCTGGCGTGCTAGTGGGTACATGAAGTCCACGAAGGGCTGCAAATGGCCACCAAGCAGTGAAACGAAGCAGGCACCGGCTAATGATGTGTTTAGGTGGGCCAGTGGACCCAACCCATGCCATGAGAACACACTGCACACCAGCATGGAACCATCATCAGCCTGCAACAACAGTGCATGGCTTCATGGGGTCTGCGCCACACATGAACCCTACCAACAGCATGAAACAACTAATACTGTGACTTCTCAGACCATGCCACATGGTGCCAGTCCTCTAGGGTGCAGTTTGGAACCTCACAAGCCCAGGTGGGCGTGTAGTGGTGTTAGCAGAGACACTCTGGTGGTTCTAAAGAACGCTTCACTGACCTACAGGATATGTGTGTGGGGCTCTTGTATTAAATGTGGACGTGGTACCTGCCAGAGTCACTCTAGCCAGACACCGCCGGTCACCATCATTGAGCACCAGTGGGTGACTACCACGCTGTCCACTCTGGGTGGTAATGCCTTATAAGATGTGTTCCCTATACACACGTGATACTGTGCATCGAGGAATGCAAAATGCAGGTTCAGCTTTGGAAATGGAATGTCCCATCCGTCTGGTATCCACTATCATGGCTCGTTGAAAACCGGATAATTCACGTTACCTCGTCATGAGCAGCATATGTACATATGCGCTGGCTAGTGTTCAACCTCACTCACAAGATAACACCTCACAGCTTTTACAGGTGTGGGCGTTCCCGAGCCGTCCCCTGAGGTAACACCACCTCATAATCAGCTAACATACTGCTACCCCATCACTACTGGTATGTCAGTGTATGACCTTACAAGAACACAGAACACACACACACTCACACACACACACACACACACACACTGCACACACTGCACACATACTCCTTAATCAATGTGGAGGTATTCAGTAATCGATAACGATTTTGATGATGGGTTTTCTGACACTGTTATCTATAAACACAGCCTACATTACAGTCCAGGCTTTAGCTTTTATGTTGAGAGTAAGTCATTTATGGATTCCTCTCTGTAGCTGGGTGTCGGTGCTGCAGAACAGTAAGGATGCTGCATTAAACACAGCTCTGGGTGGTGATGAGCTACAGTGGGGGAACGGCCTGCAAGACCTGTCTAGCTCCGTCATCGCCGGACTCCGAAACCTGCCCGGGAATGAGGCCTGCTGCGACTGTGGAGCTCCAGGTACATGCACACATACGTTCATACACTTTAAGGCATGTAGGTATTGTGGTATATACTGAGTCTGTTCTACAGTTTCTCATTAGGTGGAGTGTATAACTCTAAGCTCTAAATGTAGGTATTGTGGTATATACTGAGTCTGTTCTACAGTTTCTCATTAGGTTGAGTGTATAACTCTAAGCTCTAAATGTAGGTATTGTGGTATATACTGAGTCTGTTCTACAGTTTCTCATTAGGTTGAGTGTATAACTCTAAGCTCTAAATGTAGGTATTGTGGTATATACTGAGTCTGTTCTACAGTTTCTCATTAGGTTGAGTGTATAACTCTAAGCTCTAAATGTAGGTATTGTGGTATTGACTGAGTCTGTTCTACAGTTTCTCATTCGGTTGAGTGTATAACTCTTAGCTCTAAATGTAGGTACTGTGGTATAGACTGAGTCTGTTCTACAGTTTCTCATTCGGTTGAGTGTATAACTCTAAGCTCTAAATGTAGGTATTGTGGTATAGACTGAGTCTGTTCTACAGTTTCTCATTAGGTGGAGTGTATAACTCTAAGCTCTAAATGTAGGTATTGTGGTATATACTGAGTCTGTTCTACAGTTTCTCATTAGGTGGAGTGTATAACTCTAAGCTCTAAATGTAGGTACTGTGGTATATACTGAGTCTGTTCTACAGTTTCTCATTAGGTGGAGTGTATAACTCTAAGCTCTAAATGTAGGTATTGTGGTATATACTGAGTCTGTTCTACAGTTTCTCATTAGGTGGAGTGTATAACTCTAAGCTCTAAATGTAGGTACTGTCTAAATGTAGGTACTGTGGTATATACTGAGTCTGTTCTACAGTTTCTCATTAGGTGGAGTGTATAACTCTAAGCTCTAAATGTAGGTACTGTGGTATAGACTGAGTCTGTTCTACAGTTTCTCATTAGGTCGAGTCTAGAGTCTAGAATGATGGCAGGCAGTGCACCTATAGTGACTTGGGTTTGCAGCACAGCAGTTGTAGAGACCTTTGAACGGGACAACGTTCACATACCAGATCAGTTTATTGGTGATAGCGTTTAAGAGCCTAGTAGAGAGCTATTGTGTCTACAGTTGGTTCTTGTTGCTGTCTGTTAGTAAACACACATCTCAGCTCTGTCCGGGATGGTGTTTGAGTTTCAGGGCTTTTCCTATTTGCTGAAGCCAAATACACCCTGTGTTTCTCTGTTTTCTCAGCTGGTCTGTAATGTCTCTGTTAAATGGGGAGCCGGAGGGCACGTTCAGTAGAAACACTTCTCCTATGGGACGGGCTTGATTTGGGGGAAGGGTTATTGACTCATTCAGAAATTTCTGCAATCTCCCACTCATCTCGAAGCCCCCTTTCCTTGACATGATTGTTTATTATCACTGTTCCAGTGTGTGCATGATTGTTTATCTACGGATGTCTCTTGTTTCCCCTTTAGAGCCCAGCTGGTTGTCCACTAATCTGGGCATCCTGACCTGTATAGAGTGTTCTGGAATCCACCGAGAGCTGGGAGTGCATTACTCAAGGATACAGTCACTCACGCTGGACATGCTGAGCACATCAGAGCTACTGGTAAACACCATAGACACTAGAGTTGAAGCTTGAACCCACGTGGTGCTACTTAAGCCTTGCTTGAACTCCACGACTTTTGAAGCCCTGGCAGACTAGAAAACACCGGGGCTACACAACTGGCTGTATATATTGGTGACTTGTTCTGATCGCACACTAGTTGTTGTTGGACCGAGCCAAACTTACATGTCACCCCGAGAGAGACCAGTAAGCAATAGTAGGACTGGACTGTGCTCGTGCTTTAATCTCAGCTCTTGCTAAAATCTGGACCTCTGGTTCAGCACTTTTCTATTTTACCAGCTGTGCTTTCTCTCTTGCTCTCCATTTTGGTTTGGCTGTTGGAAGAGCCCGTTCAGGTCGAGTGGTTGACCAGCATACACTACTGGATTACACTCAGAGACCAGTCAGACACATCACAGTTCACAATAAATCTGAATCTTCGGAATCAGCTTCCACTGGTCCAGAGTCTGCAGGTGAATCCTAAACCGAACAAGGAATTGGACTAAAAGCCACAAAGCATAACCTGTCGAACCTTGTAGCTGGACCTGACCCAGGCTCCGCTTTTTCACAGAGGTGAATCACCATAGAAACAGTGTACAAGAACGCTTCAGGAGGGCTGTAGGAGATTTTGGGCTATATGGGTGGAAGTGTAGGCTTATTAGAGCCCGGCATGAAGCCCAGTACACATTACCAAGGGCACCTTGATGCCACTGTTTCATCGTAGGAGTGCTCTGGTTTCCTCGCACAGTCTTAAGACATGCAAGGTGAGGTGAGTTGGACAGGCTAAATTGCCCCCCAGGTGTGGAAGTGTGAGTGAATGTGCGTGTCTGCCCTGTGTTTGATACTTCAGGGTGTTTCCTGCCTTCTGCCCCTGGTGCACTGGGATTGGCTCTAGCACCCCCTGCCAACCAGTGGGATAAGCAGCTTAGAAGGCGAATGGATGACAGAGACCTAACACCTCAGAAAGGTGTTCACTAAAATACTGACAAAACGCTAAATCCCGTATTCCCAACAAGATTGCAACTTGTGATTGAACGTTGGGGGCAGAATACAAATAGCCCCATATTAAACAATGCAGTTTCCCGTTTTCTGTGGGTTATCGAGCACCAACATGTGACCGCATTGTTGGACAGGAAGAAAGCCGTCTGAAACGATGTATTTCGGGAGCGTGTTTTTGCCTGTGACCTATATAAGATGGAGCGATGACGGTTCATTGGTCTGTGTGCTTTTCTCACAGCTGGCGGTCAGTATCGGGAACAGCAGGTTCAATGACGTTCTGGAGGCCAACCTTCGAGACGACTCACTGAAGCCTTTACCTACCAGTGACATGTGAGTTTCAGAGCACCTCGAAATACAGATTACATCCCACAGAGCCTCTAAAACCTGTTTCCCTGTTACCACACTTTTATCCTCATTTAATATTGTCACCTATAACTTTAATACTTCATAAGAATATGAATATACTTTATTAGCATAATATCAACATTAACAACAGAAACTATTCTGACTTATTAAAGTAAATAGGGCTGTACCCGACTCAGAATTTTGCCAGTTGAATCGGATTCGCCCGTCCTGGCCGACGATTCGACTATTCGTTCACGTTTTTTCTCCATGTACATTATCTAGTAATCAGTAAATCAGTCTGCATATGGTTCAGATCTGATGTCCTCCTCATTCAAGTCAGCAGAGTCACAGGAACATATTTCTGAACTAAAAGAGACGTGGCGTATGATGATCGATCTGAACTGGAGCCTGATTTAATTACAGAATACAGCACCGGGCAGCAGCGCGTATTTATGCTATGCTAACATTAGCGCCTATAGCTTATAGTCTTTTTAATTTCACTTCTAACAGCTTCTTCAGTAGGAGGACCCTTCGCCTTTCATCTCTCATAAATGTCTTATGTCTAAAACGGAACTCAGCTCCCTCGTTTGGAGCAGTGTTGGATGTCTGACTGAACGAGGAGCAGAATTCGGTTTAACTTGTTCAGATTCTCTTCTTCAGAAGCTCCTCCAGACTTTCTCTGAGACATTGCTCCCCACCGTGTTTCTCAGCCTTAGCTTCCTTCAGTGGTGAACCGCGGATTTAATTTTTTAGCATATTATGCGTCACAGCCCAGCTAGAACTTAAATATATATTATTATTAAATATATATTTATTATTCTCCTTTTAATAACTATCTCCTTTAAATAACTTTTTACATCCTTAAAGTTCTTGTGCATTTTTGTAAGCTTTAGTCTGTTTAACGGGGAAAAACAAGGTCACTGTTGTCAGTCGACTTGAAGGGTCTCAGTCGACTTAAAGGCAGCCCTATAAGTAAACATATTATGTAATTATACATACATTACTAGTAAGGGCTGCAACAAACAGCTGTTCTGATCATCAACATGATAATCTATCCATTATTGAAACGAATAATCAAGTACTCTGATTTTGTATCACTCCTTTATCGATTATGTATGTAGCTTTTAGCTTTTAAATTTAGCTTGAGGTGGTTTTATGTATATGCTGACTAACAATAAATACAGTAGAGAAGCCTGATTTATTGAACATAAGATAAATAAAACTCCAGCATCTTTTCCCGGTAAAATTTAAAACCAAGAATGTGCTACAACTAAATTCTATAATCACAAGTCTTTGTTGGAGCAAATGATGTGATCAACTATTTAATTAGTTGGCTACTACTTTAGCTCATTAAGCTGATTAATCATTGCAGGCCTTTTACTAATTCAGATGATTTTTGATTTTGTTAGATTATATGCATCTGGTTTGTTTTGCCCTGTATATCTGACTAACCGGAGATAATAATCAGTAAACACGTGCGTCCGTGTGTTTGTGTGCACGTCAGGAATGCACGTAAGGAGTACATTATGGCGAAGTACGTGGAGAGACGCTACGTGCTGCCTAAAGAACAGTCGGAGCCTCTGCGGGTGTATGACACTATAAAGTCCAGAGACATCACAGCTTTACTGCAGCTTTACGCAGAGGGGCAGGATCTCTCCAAACCGGCACCTTTACCTGATCAGGTAACACACACCCACACACAGACACACACCCACACACAGACACACACAGACACACACAGATACGTACGCACGCACAGACACACACACACACAGACACACACGCACACACAGATACACACCCACACAGACACACACGCACACACAGACACACACGCACACACAGACACACACACACGCACACACAGACACACACACAGACACACACTCACACACAGACACACATTCACACACAGACACACACGCACACATACACACACACACACAGACACACATTCACACACAGACACACACATACACCCAGACATGCACCCACACACACGCACACACACACACACACAGACACACATACACACACACACATACACAGACACACACACACACACACACATACACAGACACACATACACACACACACACACACACACTCACACACAGACACACATTCACACACAGACACACACGCACACATACACACACACACACACAGACACACATTCACACACAGACACACACATACACCCAGACATGCACCCACACACACGCACACACACACACACACACACACACACATACATACACACATACACAGACACACACACACACACACACACACACACATACACAGACACACATACACACACACACACACACACACACACACACACAGACACACACACACACACACACACACATACACAGACACACACACACACACACAGACACACACACAGACACACACACACACATACACCCAGACATGCACCCACACACACGCACACACACACACACAGACACACATACACACACACATACACACACACACGCACACACACACACAGACACACATACACACACACACACAGACACACGCACACATACACAGACACACACGCACACATACACAGGCATACATTCACACACAGACACACGCACACACACAGACACATATACTTACATACACATATGCGCACACACATACATACACATAAACACACACACAAACACCTACATACACACCCACACACACACACACACACAGACATAGACACAGAGACACACACATACACTTAAATACAAACACACAAAGTTAAACTTTCAACTGTTCTGTATAATTACAGTTAAGATGTAATCCTATAAACTCCTAACTCCTATAAGTCTAAAATCGGACTTGACTTGCACTTATATTGGTGTATTTAGGCGTGTGGATGGTTTGAGCCTCCAGTGCTCGGCTGCAGATGCTGAATAACTAATAGCTGAAGCCAGTTTGCCAGGATATCAGTGGGACTTGTTCACCGTTTACCTTACATGAGTCCTTGCGAAAGTTCTAAGTCTACATCAGATTGATGACGTGTCCTTAAACCGCAGAGCTGTGCTCTTCAGCGTGTGTAGATCCTGTTTCTATCTAAGAACAAATCCCAAATAAGAGAACATCTGTGAACAATCAGAAACGTCCTGAAAACTGCGTAAGTGGGTCATAAGGGGAAATTTCCTGGTTCATGATTGATGAATGAAACTCAGGCGTTCATTTAAAAAGTGCTGCTATTAGATTCTACATAAATATCAACACAGATTTCAGACACAACCTGAAGGCAGCTTTAACAGCTAACTAACTAGCTATTATGCTTGTGTTGTTACACCAGTGAGGAGACGCCAAGACAGAAATATCTGCCTTGAGGGAATATAAATCAGGAAAACAGGCCTAAAAAGAGAACTTCAGGCTTTTTTTGGGATTTTTAAGACTTTTTAGGGGTTTAGACTTTTTAGAGGGTTAAGGCTTGTTTAAGGCTTTAGACTGTTTTCGGGGTGTAGCCTTTTTAAGGGTTCAGACGTTTTTAGGCGTTTAGACCTTTGAGAGGTTTAGGCTTTTTGAGACTTTTTAGCTTTCTTTTTAGGCATGTCTAAATGTTTAGACTTTTAAAGGCTGTATTGGGTTTTTAGGTGTTTAACTTTGTTAGACTTTCTAGTTTTTTTAAGCTTTTCTAGGCTTTTGGCTTTTGCAGAATGTTTCTCCTCATTGCTAGGTCTAATTTGAACAGCTAGGTTCTGGCAGAAAGTCACGTCCTGATGTGTTTTCTGAGTGTAGATGTAGAAGTGATGGCTAATGACTAACTAGCTTGGCAGACGCTAAAACCACAAATGGCAGCTATAAGGCTAGTGTTGATCTCCATTGGAAAAGACTGCCTTGAGGGAATATAAATCAAGAAAATAGGCCTAAAAAGAAGACTAACTTTTTTTTAATTTTTTTTGGATTTTAGAGACTTTTTAGTACTATAGACTTATTTAGGGGTATAGTCTTTTTTAGGGGTATAGTCTTTTTTAGGGGTATAGTCTTTTTTAGGGGTATAGTCTTTTTAGGGGTATAGACTTTTTAGGGGTATAGTCTTTTTTAGGGGTATAGTCTTTTTTAGGGGTATAGACTTTTTAGGGGTATAGTCTTTTTAGGGGTATAGACTTTTTAGGGGTATAGACTTTTTTAGACTTTTTAGGGGTATAGACTTTTTAGGGGTATAGTCTTTTTTAGGGGTATAGACTTTTTAGGGGTATAGACTTTTTAGGGGTATAGTCTTTTTAGGGGTATAGACTTTTTAGGATTTTTAAGACTTTTAGGGGTATAGACTTTTTTAGACTTTTTAGGGGTATAGACTTTTTAGGGGTATAGTCTTTTTAGGGGGATAGTCTTTTTTAGGGGTATAGACTTTTTAGGGGTATGGACGTTTTAGAGTTTTGGGCTTTTTGAGACTTTTTAGCATTTTAGCCTTATTAATCTTTTTTAACCCTCTTTTTACGCTACTTTTTAGGCATTTTTAGACAATTAGACTTTTAAAGGCTGTATTAGGTTTTTTAGGTGTTTAACTTTGTTTGTCTTTTCAGGTTTTTTGTTAGTCTTTTTTAGACTTCTTAAGCCTTTCTATGTTTTTTAAACTTTTAAGCTTTTGAAATGTTTCCCCTTATTGCTAGCTCTAATTCTAAGTGTTTGCAAAAACTCACATTCTGATGTGTTTTCTGAGTGTAGAAGTGATATTTAACGACTAACTAGCTCTGCAGTTAGAGCTTGGCGATGGCCGCTATGAGCTTAGTTTTGATCTCCATTAGAGAAGACAAGACAGAAATACAAGTTAAAGAAAAATGCTTTCTCATCTCTAAAACTTGTACTTCCTATTTCTAATAAAAATGCTAGATGTATGAATGTAGAGCAGCAACTCTCCTTCCCAAAGTTAAATGCGCTGAGTGGAAGTGATAGCTAGCTAGCTCTGCTAAACATACAACTAACATCTGCCACGATGCTAAAACTCAACTGACTAGCCGCTATGATGCTAGTGTTGATTGATAGCAGAGCCAGAAACATTGTTTTTTTTGTTTTGTTTTTTTGCTTTTGGAAAGCTTTGAGTGTGATCCCCTCGTACAGTCAGCGTGTGTAGTGGGGTTCTGGTTAGTCGTGATGTTAGGTGGGGTTGAGGTTTTGGTGGGGGGCTGTGTTTGGAGTAGGAGTGTATGATTTACAGCTCGACTGCTACTTGTCGATGCTTTTCAGTGTAGTCATTCATTACAGGCAGACACGGTGATGACATCACTTCCTTCACCATTATACGCTCCTGCTCCCTCTCTCAATCTCTCTCTCTCTCCTTTAATCCAGCGTTTCCTCTCCCTCCTTCTTCTCTAATCAGATCTACCGTGGCCTCCTCCTCCTCCCACCGTGCGTGTTTGTTGTTGGAAGGCTGAGTTTGGAGGCTGTGGCGGATGTAAAGAGCTCATTATGTCAAAAAATGATGTTTGGTTTTGTGTTTTTTCCTTCTTTCTTATTCACGCTCTCTCTCCCTCTGTTTTTCTTTCCTTCTTTTCCTCACACTTTCCTTCCTCTTTTCTTCTATCTGTCTCTTCTGTATTTTACTACCCGTTTCCCCCCTCTTTTTATCTTTCGTTTTTTAATTTTGTTCATTTAATTATGTTTATTTTTCTCTTTGACCTGCTCTTTTTCATTCTTCTTTCTTTCCTTTGCTCTCTCTTCTTTACTCTATCATCCTTTTTTCTTCTTTTCTGTCTGTATTTATATTTTTCTCACTCTTGCCCTCTTTTCCCTTTTCCTTCTTTCGTTTCTTCCTCTGCCTCTGTTTATTTTTCTCTCGTTTTCTTTTTTCTTCTTTTCCCCCTCCTCTCTCCCCCTCCTGTCTCCCTGTCTCTCTCTCTCTCTTTCTCTCTCTCTCTCTCTCCTTCCCCCTCCTCTCTCTTATACTCTGTCTCTTTCTTTTTGTCTCTCTCTCTCTCCCCTCTCTGACCTCTCCTTCTCTCTCTCTCTCTCTCTCTCTCTCTCTCTCTCTCTCCTTAGGATCTGAAGGAGACTCCTCTCCACCTGGCGGTGCGTTTGGCGGATAAAAGTTCTCTGGCTCTGGTTGATTTCCTCACACAGAACTGGTGAGCGGTTATAGTTTACCTTAGAACCCACCTAGAACCCACCTTACAACCTATCTAGAACACCTAGAGGAGCATGGAATTTTGCCAGGGTTCCCGAGTTAAGACTCAAATCACTGCAGCGTTCACAGTGTGGCTTCATCGGAATGGATTCAGCCACAAGGAGCTGCTTTCCATTTCGGAGTTCCGGCGCGAATAATGCAGATTTAACCAGAAAGATCTGAGTTCCCCACACGGCACTGCGTAGGCATTAAAGCATGCTGGTCTCATTAACACAGTATTTCCTTTAATATGTCCTAAAGCAGGACTAACCATTAACCAGTACGCTAGTGTCGATCGCCGGTGAGGAGAAGCTAAGACAGAAACATCACGGAGTACAAAAAGTAAATAAAGGCCTAAAAAAGAAAAGCTTTGAAGTACTCCGTTCTAAAGCTCTCTAGCTTTTACTTCAGTCATTATACATTCAGATATAATATAAATGTTTTGTTGTTGTTGTTTTCATTAGTTTTTATTTTATTTATGTGTGGACAGGATTTCCTGAGAAAAATAAATGTTGTTTTTGTTCAACTGTTCCTCATATATTTCATTCTGCACTGCGGTCTGCATCTGGAGTATGGTGGTTCACCTTCGCGTAGGTACATGACTCAGATCTGTCATTAATGTGACGGAACAGGCGTCCCGAAACAGCCCACATGCACACATCCAGATCAGTAACGTCATGTGAAGGTGGACCATGCGGGTCATGAACAGCAGACTAACCAGCAGAATGAGCCTGATAATGGGCTCTGATCCGCTGTCAGCTGCTCATTACTGGATCAGGACCGAGATGGAAAAGGGTCTGTTGTGCTGCATGTTGTGGCGCATGTGCAGTGAAAAACAAAAACACTTGGAATCCGAGCGTTATTATTCGGGCGCACACCCACGAATTAAATATGTATAAGGCCACATATGAAAGTGACTCTGAATTTATCTGATTTGAAATCATCAGATTTGATGTGTATCCACACAGCCCTAACGGAAAATCTGATCAGTGTCACATCAAGCCAAAAAAATCAGATTGGAGTCACTGTGAACGCAGTATTTCCAGTATTTCCAGGGTTGGGGTATTTTAGGCATGCGGCATAAATCTCTGATATGATATCTCACGTACGCCTGGGTTCCTCACAGTGGCTGTCTGGAGAAGAAGACTGTGGAAGGAAACACACCTCTACACTACAGCGCTACATACAACAAACCTGAGTGTTTGAAGCTGCTGCTGAAGGGGAAAGCCACCTTACACACAGGTACACACACACGTGCATCAGCATTCCATCAGGAACGCCTCCACCTGTCTGCTGTACAGTTACACCTCATCAGATAGTGGTCTGGTTGTACTGATCATCCTTTAGACCTTCAGTGGAAGTACATAGGAGGGGTTTCTAATAAAGTGGCCAGTTAGTGGAAGCACAGAGTAGGTTTGTCTGATAAAGTGGCCAGTAAGTGAAAGCACAGAGTAGGTGTTTCTAATAAAGTGGCCAGTTAGTGGAGGCACAGAGTAGGTGTTTCTAATAAAGTGGCCAGTTAGTGGAACTATAAGCTAGGCGTTTCTAATAAAGTGGCCAGTTAATGGAAGCACAAGATAGGCGTTTCTAATAAAGTGGCCAGTTAATGGAAGCACAAGATAGGCGTTTCTAATAAAGTGGCCAGTTAGTGGAAGCACAAAATAGGCGTTTCTAATAAAGTGGCCAGTTAGTGGAAGCACAGAGTAGGTGTTTCTAATAAAGTGGCCAGTTAGTGGAAGCACAGAGTAGGTGTTTCTAATAAAGTGGCCAGTTAGTGGGAACTACAAGCTAGGCGTTTCTAATAAAGTGGCCAGTTAATGGAAGCACAAGATAGGCGTTTCTAATAAAGTGGCCAGTTAGTGGAAGCACAGAGTAGGTGTTTCTAATAAAGTGGCCAGTTAGTGGAAGCACAGAGTAGGTGTTTCTAATAAAGTGGCCAGTTAGTGGAAGCACAGAGTAGGTGTTTCTAATAAAGTGGCCAGTTAGTGGGAACTACAAGCTAGGCGTTTCTAATAAAGTGGCCAGTTAATGGAAGCACAAGATAGGCGTTTCTAATAAAGTGGCCAGTTAGTGGAAGCACAAGATAGGTGTTTCTAATAAAGTGGCCAGTTAGTGGAAGCACAGAGTAGGTGTTTCTAATAAAGTGGCCAGTTAGTGGGAACTACAAGCTAGGCGTTTCTAATAAAGTGGCCAGTTAATGGAAGCACAAGATAGGCGTTTCTAATAAAGTGGCCAGTTAGTGGAAGCACAGAGTAGGTGTTTCTAATAAAGTGGCCAGTTAGTGGAAGCACAATGAATGTGTTTCTAATAAAGTGGCCAGTGAGTGAAAGCACAGAGTAGGTGTTTCTGTTAAAGTGGCCAGTGAGTGTAAGTATGTATCAGGTGATTGTAATAAAGCAGAGCCCGGGGTTACTGTGTGTCTGCATCTGTTTGTGAATGTCCTCTCTCTTTCTTTTCTTCAGTAAACTCGGCTGGAGAGACTGCGCTGGACGTCGCCAAGAGACTGCAGCACACACAGTGTGCAGAGCTGGTGTGTTTGACCTCGCAGTGCAAATTTCACCTCCACAGAGTACCAGAACCCTGGGAGAACAAATCTAGAATGGCGTGTATTAAACCAAACACAGGCACACAGTGCCACCTAGTGTTACAAAGCCTCACTTACTTAAAGCTGATGATACCAGATTTAGGTCCAGACTCCCAGACCTGTGAAGCTGGAGCAGAACCTGTTTGGCTTTCTGCTGTAGTTCTATTACAGCCGAGATATTAACCCTTAGAAGGCCTGTAGTTATTAATGGCATGGTCCTGTACTACTATTACTACTAGTCCAATAATTTACTACATAGCAACAGGTTTAAATCTGCGCTTGCGTTGACCAAAAAATAACAAACACGTGGCAAGTATGTGGGGAAAAAAAAAAAATATATATATATATATATATATATATATATATAAATATGAAATTCTCCCAACAAACACAAATGTGGCACTGAATGAAAGTTCAACATTCATTTAAGTCATACAACACAAGTTTTTTCAGCTTACTCAGTCTTGCTGAAATGCAGTGCTGCTTGTTCTAAACGGACTGTCTCTGTGTTTGTGTGTGTTTGTATTCAGCTGGAATTGGCTCACAGTGGGAAGTTTAACTCCCAGATCCACGTGGAATACATGTGGGAAACTCCACAGGACATGTACGACAGTGAGGACGACCTGGACGAGAGGGTCCGTATCCTGCACAGTTCACATTACACCTACCATGTGCTTCCACTGACTGGCCACTTTATTAGAAACACCTACCTTGTACTTTCACTTACTGGCCACTTTATTAGAAACACCTAACTTGTACTTTCACTTACTGGCCACTTTATTAGAAACGCCTACCTTGTACTTCCACTCACTGGCCACTTTATTAGAAACACCCACCTTGTACTTTTGCTAACTGGCCACTTTATTAGAAACACCTTCCTTGTACTTTCACTTACTGGCCACTTTATTAGAAACACCTACCTTGTACTTTCACTTACTGGCCACTTTATTAGAAACACCTACCTTGTACTTTCACTTACTGGCCACTTTATTAGAAACACCTACCTTGTACTTTCACTTACTGGCCACTTTATTAGAAACACCCACCTTGTACTTCCACTCACTGGCCACTTTATTAGAAACACCTACCTTGTACTTCCACTAACTGGCCACTTTATTAGAAACACCTATCATGTGCTTCCACTGACTGGCCACTTTATTAGAAACACCTACCTTGTACTTCCACTAACTGGCCACTTTATTAGAAACACCCACCTTGTACTTCCACTAACTGGCCACTTTATTAGAAACACCCACATTGTACTTCCACTCACTGGCCACTTTATTAGAAACACCCACCTTGTACTTCCACTAACTGGCCACTTTATTAGAAACACCTTCCTTGTACTTTTGCTAACTGGCCACTTTATTAGAAACACCTACCTTGTACTTTCACTTACTGGCCACTTTATTAGAAACAACTTCCTTGTACTTTTGCTAACTGGCCACTTTATTAGAAACACCTACCTTGTACTTTCACTTACTGGCCACTTTATTAGAAACACCTATCATGTGCTTCCACTGACTGGCCACTTTATTAGAAACATCTACCTTGTACTTCCACTCACTGGCCACTTTTTACTCGTCCACTTACGAGAGCAGCTCTGTGATCAGATCCTAGCCACTGATAAAGGACAAACCGAGCATGTACCTGTACAGCAGGAAGGTGGAACTGAAAATATGAACAGCCAGAAAGAATTTGACAAAATAACAACAAAAACCTGAGATTTCATTTTAGTCCCAATGAATATTTGGTCCGTAGATTTTTGGAAGAAGACCTAAATCTGGTTTGTGTATTTTAGCTTGTGTTTTATCCATCATCTGTGCAGGTGAGTCCACCCAGAAACCTGCGCTGTCCTCTGCCCCCTGCTGTCAGTGGTGGGAGCGTCCCTTGGAGTTTCAGCACCAGCGTAACCAATAAAACCTATCAGAACGTCGACTTTCTGTACCGCAACCCGCCAGCCAACAGCGCCCCGTCTGGCGGCTCCATGCCCCCTCCACTACCTGCCAAATCCATTCAGAGAGGTCAGAGCCACATATTTAATCATTACTAAAATTATTCCTGAGTATATTTCATAGTCGTTACTGAATAATAAGTGATTATGATGATGTAACAGTGCTTGGTGTTAGAACCGGTTTTCCATCATGACTGAAGTTGCTTTTCTTGTGTTGCTGTAGGACGATCAGACCCTCAGATCAGCATATCGGTGCAAGAATCTCACTCCCGCCACAGCTCCACCTCCTCTGCGGGATCTTTCAGGAACAGCCCACCCTCCCCTCTGTCCGAGGCCTCGGGAGTGTTGCCTCGCTCGCCTCACTCAGCCAACGCCCTGAAGAGGCAGACGGTGTCCTGGGAGGGACAACCTTCACCAACAAACAGCTCCATAGGGCCAGTGGTGTAAGTGGTCTGAGTTTTTGTTACTGTACTGTGGTTCACACAGGGGCCGTATATAATATGCAGTACAAACTAATGTAGTGTGCGGTATAGTAGTGTACTATATCGAATACAGTCAGTGGAAAATATACATCATTAAATTCACCCAGTTGGTTTTGCATATGACTGTATGTACTAATGTGTACATCCTAAACATCCTAATCTATTATCTGTGTGTGTGTGTGTGTTTGTGTGTAGTTCAGAGAAGACCACGTCATACCGGAGAACAAGCAGTGGAAGGGAGGTGAAGTGTGTGTCCGGTTCTCCAGGTTCTGGTTCTCCAGGGTCTGGAGGCAGCGTGGAGGAGCTCTACTGCAGCCTGACCAACAGAATGTCTGTTGCTAACGTTCCGGCTAATGCTAACCCTAATGCCTCTGTGCCGTTCATACTGCCACCTCCACGATCACGCAAGAACGCCATGGTAAAGGGCCGAACTCTGCCGCTGCATACAGTTCAGAAAATCATATTTGCACCATTTCCAGGCAGTCCGTCACGAATCACGTCACTGTCTGAAGCTTGCTTCTTTAGTTTTAGCACTGAAGCGAAGAGGTTAGCGACAGTGATCTGACTTTGCCAGTCATTAGGTAGTTCTGTAGTGAAGCCTTGTGTCACAGTGGCTTGGCTAGGCTGATGGAGACCTTTCATAATTATTGAGTTCAGGTGTTACAGCCACATCCACAAAGGTGGTGCTATCATAGGATGCCACCTCCTCCACAGATATAGCTGCCCCAGACACCTATACAGTAAATCCCCAGTCCTTTCATTCCTTAGCCTCCAGTGTAAATCTATAGAAGCACCAAATGTGCCTTGATTGATTGATTAAGTTTGAACCGGATAAATTAGACTTATAACTATCGCTTTAATTAATAAAAAAATATATACAGATATAAAATATATACATATATATGTACATATATACAATATAAACTAAAGGTGTTTTACTTTGTCTTTGTCAGCTCTCTGTGAGGCCGCGGCTCAGGAAGGTACGGGCGTTAGTGGACTGTATGATAGACAACTCTGACCAGCTGTCCTTTTGTAAGGATGATATTATCATAGTTACAGCTGCTGATGATCTACACTGGTGGGTAAGTATACTCCTACAGTCATATCAATAACAATAAATAATAATTTATTATTATTTTTATTATTATTATTATATTATATTAATAATAATAATAATAATAATAATATATTTTTTTAACTTTATATATATAAAGTAATTGAAATTATTATTTACTATTAATAATAAATAATAATGTATATATAATGATAAATATGTGTATGTATATATATATATATATAAATATATACATACTACTTATCATTTTTTATCGGTGTGTAGTTGAGTGTAATCCTGTAACTGCTTTTTCAGGTCGGGCATGTGGAGGGAAAGCCTTCTAAAAGCGGCTGCTTTCCAGTCAACTATGTGCAGAAGTTGGGAGAATGATTCTTCTGGACGTTTCCATCAAAGCTCCCCAAAAACGCAACAGTGCTTTAGCTGGGAAATACCTGCTCATCCTTGTTCATATGGAAAGGCTACCTGAGACTCAGCCGGGAGCTGCCCTGCAGTGATGTAGGCTCTGGGAGTTCAGCGATCCGCGCTAATGCTGACACTCTTGTGGTCGCTTGATTGAGCTAACGCAGTTTTTTGTGGATTTCCTGTCCCCGGACCTTCATGCAGACTTCTTTGCTAATGGGAGAGGACATGCCGTGCGCACATCATGTGGTTTATGTGTGTAGATACACACTTAGGATTTTTGCAACAGTGCTGCTGTTTGGCGCCCCCTACCTGCCATGTATCTGCAGTCGTAGTTTACTTTCTTTGCATGCTAATGTAGCTCACATGCTAAAAGAAGGTGATTTTATTAGCCATGCTAAAAGGCCAAAATCACAAGTGTTGACTGGTGGAGCTTAGTGCGCTGTTTGTGCACCAGCAGCTGCTCTAGCGCAACCAAAGACAGCAACCACAAAGGTGTGCCGGAGTCAGGAACCCAGTCACCACAGTCAAAACCCAGTAACCAAAGAGCAGCCTGGCAAGTACACTCCACCAATCACAGAGCAGCATGGCTAAAAATCCATCAATGGGAAAGAAACAGGTGGATGTTAAAGTGGACTTTAAAGTCTCAAATAACAAAGCAGCACTTATTTAATCCTGCAGAATGGTGGTCAATTGTTTGGGGACGTTTAGTTTATCATGAAGCAGCTCCGCGTTCTGATGCTTTGGGCGTATTTATCTTCAACGCTTCAAGTTTTGCGGTTATTGAAGTCTCTTCCTTGTATGAAGAGCAGGATCTAAATAATTGTCTTATTTCAAGATGCCCGAGAATGACTAGACAGGCAGCGGAAATGCTGGAGCCGTGACTGTGAGCCTGGCCCCAGTGAGAAGAGGAGACGGTAATATAAGCACCAAAGGGAAAAATGGAAGCTTCGTCCAGACGGGGAGACACCGGACACTCTGGTTAATGGATGACCTGTCTGATTCATGCCCTGGGGGGTGGGCGCGAAGGGACAAAGCGAAAGATGATGCTTATTGACTGAGTTTCAGGACCTCCACTCAGACTGTGTAGGATAGTGTTTCGTCCATCTCTGACAGGACCTGCAGCTCATGTCTCTGCTGACCAGCACTCTGTCTGTCTCTCTCTGAGCTGTACTGACTGATGCAATTCAACCAGAGCACTCTTATAAATCCCTGTTTCCTCCTGATGCAGGCTTAAAACAACTGCACTCGTTATTTTTACAAATTTTACACTCGTTATTTTCCAACTTTCAGCTCAGTTCATTTCACTTCTGCTTCAGTTTGAGACACATGCAGAGATACAGTACATATAACCACCTAGAAAAAAAGCAGCACAGAAGAATGACACACCGTACAACCACAAACATTCAGCCTATTGATCTGGTTGGCTCCCTGAAGTGGGCGGAGCTATCACAGCACCGGCTTTGTTCCCCACTTGATGACGGGCTATTATCTACTGTTATTTATTAACCCCTAGGAGCCCAGACATGTCTCCCCTTTACGGAAAACAATGAGGGATCAGTTTATAACAGATCAGTCTTTGTTCTAGATATGGCGTCATTATGGGTTCTGTGTAACATTCTTTCAAACCTCTGAAATGGGTTGGAACCATAGACGAGCTGGTTTGGTCACATGCACTAACCAGTTACCATCATTACTGCATCCAGGATGGTCACTAAGGGGACTCCATGAGTTAAAGTGAAGGATAGAGCTGTATAAGGAACTTTCCAAGGGCTGTTTAAGGTCATGTGGCACATATGTCATTGTGGGCTCTTATGGGTTATAAAAACAAGCAGCCATCCTATAAACTGTACGTACCTCACCGGCAGTGTAGCCGAGGATTATTAGCCATGCCACAGGACAAACCAAGTGCAAGCAATTTCAACATTATTAGTGTAATAAGGAATAAAGGAATCGGTTAATGTTTACCATAGCAAACAGTTCCAAATATCATGATTTATTTATTTTTGTGTTGATTAAAACAATATTTAATTTTTAAGAAGTTAGAAAGCGAAGGCTGTATAACAGGCAGGCTATGTTCACTGTACATCTATAAAAGAAGCGCAGTTTGTGGAACGTAGCTGACTTCTGGAACCAGGCAGCACTTCCTGAACAGCTTTTGCTGTACAAACCAAATAAATCTACAGTTTTTTGTATGAAGGCCCACAAAAGTGATATAAATATATAAATGCAGTTCCTTGAGAAGCTCTTTATAGTGATGGAGGTTTGTTGTGACCGTTGCCAAGCGCAATGCTATGTTTAATGAATAGCCATGACGGTTTAAGTTTTTTTACAGGCTGATAATTAAGGATGGATTAGCTTGAGCTGTGCAAACATCTGTTCTTACTGGTGTCCGTGTGGGGCAGCAGGATTCAGGCACGTAGCATCCGTTGTGATATCATAGCTTCTAGTAAGCATCGTCATCTTCAATAGCTAGCAAAGAGCGGCTACTGTTTATAGCCATGCTAACGTAGTTTAGCACCATGTTAATGGAGAACAGTTCAGTCTTACAGTCTCAGAAACCACATAACCAAGACTATTAGAGATTACTCATCAGCTCCACACAGCAGCTAGCAAAGGTACTTAGCAAAATGCTAAATGGTGATTCCATTACTGGTTAGCTACATTAACCTTGTAGCCCCAGCTTCAGACACCAAAGGTCTGTGTGTGTCTACATTTGGGATAAGAGATTGTAAATGTGAGGATATCTTGGCCAGACTTTGGCTTTAGTTGTTTGTGCATGTGTAGCGTTACTAATGATGCGGTATGTAAAGTGCTCTGTACTTCCTGCCTGCCCAACAAGTGCACTAGCAGGTGAGAAAGGACGGGAAGCAATCTGTATGTACGCATAGTGATCAGTATTCTGCTGAATGGTTTATTCCTTTGGTTGACTGCTTCATGATTTACATTTGCTAGTGTAGTGAATCTGTTGATTTGAAACTGTACAGCAGGATTATTTTCCCATTGATCCACTCAGACTGAACCTCTGTGCCAATTAGATCTGGCGCAGGCTCCACACTGAACTGTCTGCTTCAGGCGGGATCAGGTTTCGGCCTAATGAGCGTGAAGAGGTCATCAGATTTCTGCCCTCGGCTTTCAGCCATGACGGCTTGAACAGATTCACTGCAGGGCTTTTTTGAAAGGGTTCCACTCTGGGAACACTTTGTGTCCTTAAACTTAGTCAGTATATTTTTCTAATTTTGAGATTATTATGAAGAATATTACAGGACTGTTCAGCCTGTTTTCCTTAGAGTCTTATGCCAAAGTTGAAAGTCCTCAAAAAAAAAACAACAGTACATTAATGATGCCAGAACCACACTGAAGTTAGGGGAAGGTGCATTCCCGGTCGGAATAGTGACATAAATAACGCACGGCCAATCACAACAGAGCTCATTTACATATACACAGAGCATTTATTGGGACACCCTAATTGTCAGCCCTACTGACCATACAGGAGCACGTTGTAGTCCATCCGTCTCCCTGTGTATTTTGTTGGCCTGTTCTTCAGTAGATATAGAATGTGGCACAGTGCAGTGTTGGTCATCCTCTAGCCCTTCATCAGTGGTCACAGGACGCTGCCCACAGGATGTTGCCCCACAGGACACTGCCCACAGGACTCTGTTGGCTGGATAGTTTTGGTTTTGGACAGTTCTCAGACCAGCAGTGACACTGAGGTGTCCAGCAGCAGTGCTGAGAATGATCCACCACCCACATAATACCGGCTCTGTGGTGGTCCTGTGGGGGTCCTGACCATTGAAGAACAGGGTAATACAGTATACAGAGAAACAGATGGACTACAGTCTGGAACTGTAGAACTACAGAGTGTCCTATATGCTCAGTGGAGGCGATACAGTCTTTAAGTCTATATGTCAGAATTTTGTGGAATTCCTAATTTTGGAAAACGTTAATATTGTACATTTTAAGAATGAATGATGTCGCTAGACATATAGAGGATTACAGGAAGGAACTAGCCTGATAAACAGCTTTGCTGTCTGGTATCTTCTGGAAGAGCTCATGTTTGTTGAGTATGCTTGCTCCTGAGCGTTCAGCCTGTAGCTTTAACCCTGCAGTGCACCGGAGCTGCCTGCATTATTAATGAGACAAGAGCCTCCTAACGACTTCCATTAACGAGCGGCGCCTCCTGAACGCCCCACTCACGCTGCACTCTGTTCCGTCGCTTTCTAGAGATGTTGTATCATGACGTTTGTGTTTATGACTGTTGTATTTCTTGATTAAATGTTGTGTGTTGATTTGTGTAGGTTTGAATAATGTCACTGTTATAAGCTACACCAGCGTAAACGCGGATTCATGTTTTGCGGGAATAATAAAAACGAGCAGCTTGAAATGAATTGCTTGTTCCGTTTGCTTTCTATATTCTGATCTTCAGTAGAGAATACTGGGTTCATCTCTTACAGTGCCTGAAGTTCTAGATATATGAACTAGAGTATTTGTGCACTACATACATTAGAATGTTCCAGATAATGGTTTTGGGTAACATGAGACTTTCACACCACCTTAAAAAGATGCTGGTTGGCTGTTAGTTTGGGAGTGGAGTGCTAAAGGGGTGGGTAGGGGGCTGTGCAGCAGCTACAGGTGTGAGTATTAAAGTGACAATCTACATACAACAATGAATCAAGAACCATTTGCATGGTGGAACGGTTCTTCAGATTGATGGACAATATGAGAATATCACTGCTGTTGAAACAAAACTATTAAAATCATTTTAAATAAAATAAAATATTTTATATAGTTTGAAAGTAGCTGTTGTTCCTCATGTCGTTATGTAAAATTTAATGACAAATGGTGCAAAAAAATTAAAAACCACCTGGTTCCATTGACCTTAATTTTTTGTAAAAGTAATTAGGCTCACCAGGACAGAACATGAGTCACCTGTGACTGAAACCTACCTAATAGCGAGCACCAATGACAGCTGGGATTGGATTTGGCATGTACTGGTTTCTGGATGTAGGCCACGTCAATGTTCAGACACTCAGTTGGGCCAGATTTGGTGGATGCCTTCCCTAGCACAGCTCTGAGGAGAATTCCCTGTAGACTGGGATTTTAGCCCCTGCTGGTAGACCCGTATGACCATACGCTTCCATACACCTGCAGATTCAGCTACTTCCTTCACACTATGGTCTTCGACACGTCCAAATGCAGTCACTCCTTTTAGCCAATCACTAACATCTGCTCTGGAGCCATTTTCCACACATGGAACGAGACATTTCCTTGCACTGTAGCACCTCTTCTCAATCTACCGATCCCGTCACTCACATCCTGGATTTAAAGCCCCATCATTCTCATGCAGCGCCATCTGCAGGAGCCTGTGAGACTACCAGTGAGATAACAGATTGTTGAAGGTATGACGTTGTGTTCACAAAAACAAATATTCCATCTGGAACCTCCAGAAGGACCAGAGTTGCAGGTTCCTTTGTAAGCTGGTTCTAAGATGTAACTTGTTGGTTCTTCATTGCCATGGAAACGAACGATGCATTTCTCAGCCACATATGAAGGAACCTTCGAAATGCAACGGCCTAGTTGTGCTTCTGTGACGCAGTCAGTCTTCAAATGCAGCCCCTCGGAAGAAAGCAGCCTCTGAATTGCAACACAGCTATTGTAATGTGTGTGTGAGACGGCTTGAGTCCAGTTTCTGAAGCCCTGATCATTAGGAGAGCTTGCTCGGTTGCATTTACCTATATACCACAGAGAAAACAGTCCTGACTGGATCAGCTAACATTGGCCAACAAGGTAGATAAGAGTATTACCACAATAACTTCTGAGAGTTCAACTACAACAAACATGGTGAGATAAAAATGACATCATTTTTAGAAAAACAGCCAAATAGATAAATAAAGGCTCAAAGAAACGAAGCGTCCCACAAACACCTGCTGTTAAATCCGGTTTATTGTGTTTGGATGCTGACCAGAGCCAGATGTTGGAAACAGAGCACATTCAGGTCATTCATTCAGTCAGTCAGTGTTTCCATACATTCATTTTATAGGGACTTAAACACAGTGAAACAGAACAAACAGGATCTGAGAACTCAAACGCCTGCACACCCCGTTCCCCGAGCCCACATCCAGCCACGTCTTCATTATTCCTCCGCCTCAGTGCCAGGAAGCATATAATGAGGCTCGCATCATGACATAAGGGGAGATTAGCGTGGTGCAGAAAACTGGAGGCAAAGTGAATCTGATCTGATTACGTAGCCACGTGTCTGTTACACTGCTAATCCAGCAGCAGGAGCGTTTTAGTGAATCTTACAAAGCCGCTGTTTTACTCTTTCTCTGGCACTACCGATGCTGCCATTTGGCAGCCATGACTTGTTATGCAATGCCGTTAATGGCAGCATAAGTGTTTTTTTTACAAATCCCTCATCTTGTGCCAGAGCTTAGTGAGGACATGACCGCAGCACTGATCTCAGATCGAGCCCTTGTTCCCTACATAGTCAGCCACTGTCTTGGGAACTTATTTAGAGAGTACTACCTTTGTACATTCTAGAACAGCCAGGCAACATAACACTACGTCACACATTTCTAGTGCAGCTCTTTAAATGACTTCTAGAGTGGCCCAGCCAACAGAGGTCTAGAATGACTCTTTAAATAAGCTCTAGAATAGCCTGGCCAACAGAGTTCTAGAATGGCCCAATAACAGCTTCCTAGATTTCTTTCTAAACGGTTCTAGGATGGCCTGGTCAACAGAGGTCTAGAACAACTTTTAAATAAGTTCTAGAACAACTTTTAAATAAGTTCTAGAACAGTCCTTTAACAGAGCTATGCTGTATAATCGCCCCTTAAGAGCTACCTAGATTTTTTATAAACAGTTCTAGAATGGCCTGGCCAACAGAGTTCTCAATTGTCCCCTGACAGATGTCTAGATTTCTTTCCAAACAGTTCTAGAATTACCTCTTACAAGGGTTCTAGAAGACCAGGTCAGGAATCTCAGAATGTCTTGGGCAAAAAAATTCAAGTATGGTCTTGTCAGACTTCTACAATGGCCTGGCCAACAGAGTTCTAGACTTCCCTCTACACAATTTAAAAGGCCTATTTAAAAGAGTTATAGAATGCTCAGGCCAACAGAGTTCTAGATTTCTTTCTAAACGGTTTAGGAGGGTGTTTTAAAAAAGAATTCTTGAATGAGCCACAGATCTAGAATGGTCTGATTACGTGAGTCTGTTTTGCTGTACTTTTAATTTGTTTTTCTGCTTTTCAGCTCAGAAATGAAGGTTAAATGATCAGATCTGAATTTACAGGATGTGTCCCAACCACATCCTTTTCTTCTGCCGGGCTATCAAATTCTGCTGAGCTGTTCTGCGCTGGATCAGCGTTCTGTTTTATGGTGTTCAGTCCTTCTCCCCAACCAGCAAGCTTACTAACAGGCAAACAGCTTCTGCGGTGTAGATACACACAGTTCAGCTGAGAGTATGTAGGAACAAACCCACCCTGTCTGTTCAAGAACATTCGCACTGAGATGCTTTATGTTTCAGAAAGAAACCTGCATATTTACAATCAAACTGCAGAGCGTTAGAGAGAAGCATATACTGTATGTAAATCTACTTTAACAAGAATCAATAAAAAAGCAGAAGCGTACAAAGCATAACACTATATAGCACTCCATTTAGGAACACCTGCAGAGAGCCTGGAACCCAGAACCAGAGGTTCTAAAGCTTTCAGTGGTTTGGGTTTCATATTAAAACCTTTGTGAAAGATTGAAATGGAGTAAAACAATACAAATGTTCTAGACTTCTAGAGTGGCCATTCAATTCCCCGAGAGGTTTCTACAATTAACCTTCTAGAATGAACTAGACATTCTAGAAAGTGCCTTCAAGAGTTTTCTAAAATGGCCTGCAAAAGACAGTTTTAGAAAGGGCCTTCAATGGCACGCACAAGGAAATTCTAGAATCTTCCATTTCACAAGTTTAAGAATAAACGAGTAGATGTCTAGAATTACTCTTTAACAGAGTTCTAGAAATGTTTAAGCAGCAAAGTCTTAGAATGGCCCTTCAACAGAGCAATTCTGGAACACTCTAGCCAAGACACTTCTAGAGAGGTGCGTCAAGGGAGTTCTAGGAAGAGAATTCTAGAATCAAGCTTCACGCACCCTTCAAACTAGTTAACCAAGTTCCAAACCTGTCAACAGAGCCATTCTAGAACCGCCTGACCAAGAGACTTCTAGAAAAGCCCCTCAGAGTTCTAGAATGGCCTGGCCTGGAGAGCTTTTGAAAGGCCCAAGAGTTCTACATTGACTTATCGAATGACCTGGCTACTAAGAAAGTTCTAGAGTGGCCCCTCCAGAGTTCTAGAATGGCCTGCCGTTGTGTTATGTGTTAAACATGTTCCATGAGTAATAACCAATAAATGAATTTTAAATTCTGAGGCTGATTAACCCTTAGAAGTCTAGAGTCCACAGTGTCCTGCTGTCCTATGTGAGCATAACTTATTCAATTCCATTATTATTTGAATAATCACACTTATATTCAGTTTACATTCTTTGTTGACAGTTTTGAGTCTGCACATTCAGCTTGTTTGGACGTCCAAAACACAGCAAAAACTACGAAATAAATTTTAGGATATTTGAGTTATAATAAAACATCTACTACTTACAAACACAAACGTGGTCTTTTAATAAAATAAGCCATAACTGGCACTTCTAAGGGCTAACAGGAAGCCAGTCTGGTCTCAGGCTTTCCACAGAAATGCCACAATCAAAAAAAAAAAAAAACACATACGGTACAGTACATTCATTCTGCGAGTGGGCTCAGTCACTGAGGTCTTTGGAAAAGCTTGAGTGTGTGTGTGCGTGTGTGCAAGGTGCAAAAGACAAGGAAGTGGTGGCTCAGCCAAATCCAGGGCGGAGCCTATACATTAATTACCATGTACACTATATGTATATGCCCACATACAGACTGAGTAAGGCATCGGATGAACAATCAGCAGTATATACATCTTTAGAGACAGAGATAGTATATATTATGTAACTGTAGTCTGTAGAGGTTTATGGCTAAATCCTACAAATCCAGACTCTTGAGTAGCGGCCCCTTGAATAAAACACGTACACTTTACCCTCAAGTGTTTTTACCTCACTCTATGGGAATATATAATGGGTCATTCCAGCCTGGGCTGAGTTAGCTGTTCCTACCGTTCCTCGTTTTATTAATGTATTACTTAACTTACACTAGTTTAACATGTCACAGCAAATCCACTGAGACTACACAGGCACAGTGCGCTTGTGACCGATCGTACAGATTTAGGTACAGTGCTCATTTAAGATTCTCTTTTCCTTTAAATTCAAATCAACGCAACTTTATATCAAACCAACCTAAACAAAGGACCTGTACGGCACTGACCCTCATAGAAATTACTCACATACAGACATACAGGGGTTGGACAATGAAACTGAAACACCTGTTATTTTAGTGTGGGAGGTCTCATGGCTAAATTGGACCAGCCTGGTGGCCAATCTTCATTAAGTGCACATTGCACCAGTAAGAGCAGAGTGTGAAGGTTCAGTTAGCAGGTAAGAGCACAGTTCTGCTTAACATACTGCAATGCACACAACACTATGGGTGACACACCAGAGTTCAAAAGAGGACAAACTGTTGGTGCACGTCTTGCTGGCGCATCTGTGACCAAGACAGCAAGTCTTTGTGATGTATCAAGAGCCACGGTATCCAGGGTAATGTCAGCATACCACCAAGAAGGACGAACCTCCACCAGCATCACGTAGTGACCTGGCCACTATCCTGCAAGAAGAATGGTTTAAAATTCGCAAGTGCAGGACTTGTATATGTCATTCCCAAGATGAACTGACGCTGTATTGGCCGCAAAAGGAGGCCCTACACCATACTAATAAATGATTGTGGTCTAAAACCAGGTGTTTCAGTTTCATTGTCCAACCCCTGTACATACTAACACCTATATTAGCAACCACCTGGGGTATCACAGCGATGGCTTCATCAGACCAACCCTTCTAACACCACAAATCCAGTAGGCTGGGCTGATAAAGCCACCGCTGTGGGCTCCCAGGTGGTTGCTAATATGTGTGTGCATGTAAGTGTGAGCATATGAATAAGGTCTATGACAGACAGAACAGTACAGGTCCTTTGTGACATCATTCATTTGTGGTGTTCTATGATATCTGATAGTGAAGGACTATGTCTCTTAGCCTCATCAGATTTAACACTATTTCATATTTGTGCCACTGACCAGTCCTGACTGCTAGCCTGCTAGCTGCTGAGCTACAGGCTAATAGATACAGCCGAGCTATCAGTTGTCTTTATTCAGGGCAGAATGAACACCAGACACACGTTTTCACCCTTTGAGCCAAAAAAAGGAGCCACATTGAGCTAAGAGCTCCATTTAACTTGCTAACGTTAGCTTTTAGCTAAGCCACTTCATCGGACGAGTCATTTTTGTCTTCCATTAGCAACGTGTTCTTCAAGCATCTACCTTGAAGCAGCTGTCGTTATTTTCTAAAACTGACTTCCACCTTCAAGACGTATCATCAGAAGGGGGTTTTCCCAATCTTATAATCTGAAGATCTCACTCTGGAGTCTGTTGCACCGCTGCTCTAGGAGGTGAAGAAGCTTGTTTACAGCGGATGTAGCGATGGTACCTGTCCTCATTGTGGCTTTCTCTTCAAGACGAAATTACAAAAATACACAATATGAGTGTATTAAGCAGCAGCTTCAATATTATGGCTTTAAATCTGTCGCTGTATTTACCAGGAGCAAAGCAGGAGGACATGTATATCAGTGCTGCAGTAAGAACTATGAGAAATATTTACAGTATATAGTATATTTAAGATGCTTTTTCGCTGAATTATTTAACTTATGCGCCATTTTATGCAAGCGGCCACTGGAAGAATCTAGATTTGCCTGACGTACTAGGCATACTGCTTCAGGTTAGTTCAGCGCTGTCTGTAATGAAGCATCTCCAAATGCTAACACAGAATTAATATTGATAAAACACGGCTTGCTTTTTTTTGTAGGTAGTGAGCAGCTGTACGTTTCGGGCGTGTCCCCAAAGCAGCTTCTACATCTCTATATACATAACCTTTGAATTAAAGCCCTCTACAAACAAGGGACATTCATGTTCTGGTAGCATCTCAGTCAGAACCATGAAGGAAATCTACATAGCCCTTGTTCTGAAAGAGTTGGAAGGGGCGGAGACAGAGCATAAGCATTGCATCCAATAATGCGGCCTAGCGGTGCATATCAAATCAACCCCTAGCTCCCTAGATAGTGAATCGTCATCTATTAAAACCGGGACAAAAGTAAGTGAGGCTGTTGAAGGCTGTATAAAGTGACCTGGAACAAATTGTCTGATTTGCAATGCGTTGTGGGATATCTGAGGTCACATGTTTGAGTTTTGAAGTTGCCTTGTGAGGCCTGAATAGAAATAGTCCACAGTAAGTTCACTATTTAGGGAGCAAAGGTTTGATTTGAGGGCTTGAGCTCCAGAGCTCTACATTAGTCACCTGTGGGGTTTTAGAATGGAGTTCTACGTCGAGGAACCTACAGGGGACTGATTCGGGACACAGCCACAGGCTTCAGCTTGGCTTATTCCTATTGATGTGGCGAAAGACTACAGACTACTTGTTAACACGTTTCTGATGAGTCTGCTTAGCATGGCTCTCCAAAAAATGCCTTTTGATTAATTTAACAGCCAGGCAGCTTCCTGGGATTAAAGCCTCAGCGCCCCAGAAGAAGCCAGCTGACACAATAACACAGTAAATACGTCCTTTAGAGCAGACAAGAAGGCTCCGCTTCAATATTTAACATCCCCACTGTGTCCTAGCACAGCTTTGATAGCATGCAGAGTGCCGTGTCTTCCCAATTAGTCTTCTCAGCCAAAACATAGAACGTCTGACGTTCATGATCGGGAGCTTAATGAACGAATCACTGGGCCTTCTTTTATTACACTAGCGCAAATGCATCTCTGGTTTGGAAAGATTCCCGATTTAGAAGAAAGCAGGAGCACAGCGGCATCGTCAACCTGCCTGAACGCTTCCTGTAAAGGTTACTCTGCTCATTAAAAGGCCTGCAAGTCTGCATGTTCCCTTTATCTCCCTCCCTGGGATAGAATCCGCTGTAACTCACGTCTTGCCGAGAATAGAAGTCCCTGGTGACCTCTGCTCCGTCTCCACAGCTTCAAAAACTCTTTTCCCTGCACTCAAGCGCCCAGAGGAGGCAGGAGGCCATTAAGGAAGGGATGGAAATGGAGTCTAAATGGAGAAAGTAGGGCTGTTTCTATCGATTAGATTTAAAGCTGAGTGATCTACTAATTGCTTTGACAGTAGAAGGACAGAAATGAGCTCAGCTGAACAATAACAAACCATAGATAGCTCTTCAAAGAGCCCAAATGGGCTAAAAGATTTGATTTCTATTGCAAATACTAAATTATATGCATTATCCTCATGCAAATCAATGGCAAAGTGAACAGAGTCTCATGGACAAACAACACTGTTTTTAGTTTTGGTGTTTAGTGTGACCCCTACTGACCCCTCCTGGCCCTTACTGAACAGGTCAGAGTATATACGTGCCCCACCAACAAGCCTCCAATGAAAGCCATGCGTGCTGCAAATCCTGGAAGCCGTGGCTTAGCCTTTAGCGCCTAGCTTCTCGGGGATACACATGCCACCACAGTCCATAAGAAGGCTGATAGAAACTGTACACAGGTCCTAAAGGGTGTCAAAACATCTGGACAGGAGATCCAAGCGGGGT
This sequence comes from Prochilodus magdalenae, assembly GCA_024036415.1. Lineage (NCBI taxonomy): Eukaryota > Metazoa > Chordata > Actinopteri > Characiformes > Prochilodontidae > Prochilodus > Prochilodus magdalenae. The sequence goes on along the minus strand of JAMWET010001985.1, from coordinate 412,208 downwards.
CCCTGCGCTGATATGGCAGCACATTAATAAGCAAACAGAGGAGAGACCAGACCCAGGGTTGAGCAGAGAGGAGGCCACAGCAGGGTTGCTTAGAGCTAGAGGAGGCTCCACCTACCCCGCCCCCCCCTCCTCTCCAGGCCACCCCCACCCAGGTAGAAAAGCAAATGGAAACTGCAGCAACCGTCTCCAAGGACGATGGAAAAGAACAAGAGAGAGGGATTGGGGGGGGCGAGGTTTCTTACGTAACCTCGTTTGTCCTCCTCTGCCTTCTGTCTCACAAGCGAAGCTACACCTGAGACTCTTCACACCGAGGGTGAAGCAGCACCACTGTGTCTGTCTCTCTCTCTCTCTCTCTCTCTCTCTCTCTCAAAAAACAGACAAATACAAACAATCTGCCATTGGCACGGCATCGACTAAACAAGGACGGAGATGTTTCTGAGCAGTAGATCCTCACGCTGCAGCAGAAGCGGGCAACGGTCCGTCTTCACTCGGTGCCTAAAAGCCAATTCAATTTCACGTTCAATAAAAGTCCATTCCTCTGTACTTCCTGTTTGTTGTTGAGTTCCAGCAGGCCAATCCGATTTACTCCTTCTTCAGCCTTTAAGGCCAGTGGTCTCCAAATCTGGACCTTGAATCCAGTTTTTGGTCTGGTCTTGCAACTGTTGATGCCTGCTGAAGCCTCACCATATGCTGACCACCAGAAATAGCTAATGTTGCTAACTGGCCAGCAGTTAGCATGATGCTAATTGCTAATATCATTGTGCTAACAGGTGCCTACAATCTTCTATTCATTGATACCCTGCTAGAAAACCTAACAGGGAGCATAATACGTTGAGCTGTGGATGCTGGTATGCTAGTCAACCACCATTAACCTATTGGGTGAACAGCTAAACCAGAACTAGACCTACTTGATCAACGTGGTGGTGTTTTGTTCAGCAGGGTAGCCATGTAGCATGTTAGCATGTTTGCTCCGTGCTTGTAAAGCCTTGTAGATCGAGATTTGATAGAAATGGCAGCTGAATGCAGACTCCAAATCTTTACCATTGCAAAGCAACAACAGTGTTGGAATTGTCAATCAGTGAAAATGCTACGTAGCTAATGTAGGCAGGAAGCTGGATTTGGATGTTTAGGAAATTATCAGACTAGCAGGGATGGTTTTGCTAGCAAAAACAAAAATACGAAAAGCTCTCCTAAGAAGCTAAATGGCTAATTCTGTTTAAGACAGATAGCTTTTTGGGCAGTATGGGCAGAAAGCTTACTCTTTATGGCAATTTGAGTTCATATCAATCGGTTAATATCTAAAATGCTAGCCTGCTAGCTACTGTTTCAGGATGTTTAGACAGAACTTCTGGGATTCGTGCTCTAAGACAGTCATCTACTACTGACTCTGCTATTGACTAGCAGGTTAACGTGGTTAGCGTGCTAGCTAAAACAGAAGATTGCTTCTCAGGTCTCAGGTCACATTTTAAATATTATGATGACATTAGATTCAAACTCCATACGTTCGACAACGTCCTGGCTAAAGCATGTCCAACTACTTTCAAGGAGTCTACCTTCCCAGCCTTCGTCATTTGACTAACTGGTCAGCAAAATAAAAAGTACTCATGAGGCTAGCTGACCACTGCGAGTTCTCAGCACACCTGTAATGCAGCTAAACATGTCCCTGCTATTGAAAACAATCAAAGAAGCACCTTGGTCTACCGAAAAGAAAACACACCCCATAACGAAAGACTGAGTTCTGCTGTTTTGAAGCACATGGATTCACTTGCAGCTGTCGGTTTGGTGTTTAGAGTGACCCCGCCTCACAGAGCAGGCCAGCTTTAAGCATTGCAGTTTCTTCTGAAAGCCTTGTTAACCAGCGAGAAGAAGAAAGACCGTCTCGCTGGTCCACCATTGGTGGCTTCTGTCACATTCAAGCAGCAATAGAGAGTGTCCCCTTCTGGGTCCAGGACTTCATACGTCCAGAAAAAGCGGAAAGAGTAAGAAAACTTCGTAGCTCCATTTTTAGAGACCTGGATCAATAGATACTTTCGGAAGCAACATCTTATACGTTAAGTGATATTAAGCTAAGTGCACAAGTTCCTCCTCCTGTGAAGAGATACGAAGTTTCTTACGACACCGGCATGACGAAGCACCCTTTCCGTGCCCCGCTATTTGAGTTTGACGGGCCAGGGCAGGCAGGTCCTGAGCCCCAGCATGGACGTGAAGACGATGGCAGGCCGGTGTCGTTTGAACCGCAGACCCTTCTTTAGCCTCTGTCCATTTTCAGACACGCGGAGCTCCCCCTGCTGGACGGAGGTCGCAATGCGGTTCAGCAGCTCACCGTGCTCGGTTGCCTGGCGCTCGGACTGCACAAATGTCTCCCGCAGCTCCTCCAGCCGCCGCTCCATCTCTCGTATCACCAGCCGGCGTTCCTCTACTTCAAGGAGACGCCGCCGAGCCGCCTCAAACTCCATGCTGGAGCTCGGGGTCACCAGCTTGGAGGAAGGGGCTGTGGATGGTCCAGAAGGAGGTTCTGATCCAGGCTGAGCAGCAGGAAGGCGCTGGAAATCCCCCATGGAGATGGAGCGGCGCTTAGGCGGTGAAGATGAGGCGAATGGGAGTGAAGGAGATGGGGGCGAAGCTGTAGAAGAAGAGGGTCTGTCCATGCTGTCAGCCTCCTGCTGCTGTTGTATCATCTTGCCTTGATGATGCTGAGGATGCTAATGAAGCTAATGATGCTAATGCTGCTCTGGTCGTCCTGTTCTGGCTGTTGCACTGTAGTTTGGCTCCTGATATGTGGCTGCTGTTGTTCCGGTTAGGTTTTTGAATCCACAGAGAATGAGAGAGAGAGTGAGAGAGAGAGAGAGAGAGAGAGAGAGAGAGAGAGAGAGAGAGATGTGTCGTGATCCTGATGCTAATGCTTCTTCAACAGTCCTTTTCAGCCCGTCTGACCGTTGATGGGTCCTGCTATGTAGCTGCCACCGTTGCTGTTGTTTTCGGCTCCACTGAGAAAGACGGAAAAAGGCTGAGAGTGACAGAGACACAGCGAACGGAGAGAGACGGAGAGAAGCACCATTCATTAATAACAGCAGCGGAGCAGCTTCTCTCATCAGGACCAGCCTGCTTCAATCTGATTGGACAGGATTATGACTCAGTTGATGCTGATTGGACAAATGCCTTCACTCACTCTCCCTTCCATCCTCTCTCACTCACTCTCTCACACATTCCCTTCTCTTTCTGTTTCCCTTCCATCCTTTCTCTCTTATACTCTCTCCTTATTTTCTCATTTCCATTCTCTCCAATGTCTCTTTTTCCCGTTGTTTCTGTCTTTTTCTTCCATTCTCATTTCTCATTCATTCTTCTCTCTATTTCACCCTCCTTTTTTCTCCCTCCCTCACTTTTATTCCTCTTTTCTGTCCTCCTTTCTCTCTCGTTCCTTCTGTCTCTACCCCTCTCTCTTTGACTTTCCATCCTCTTTTCTCTAGCTTTATCTTTCTCTCTAGCTCTCTCTTTAGCTCTCATTCTTTTATTCTTCCATCTTGTTCTCTGTAGCTCTCTCCCTCTTTTCTCCCCATCCTCTCCTCCTCTTTTTAGATTTATCTATAGGTCTTTTCTCTTCTGTCTTCTTCTATCTCTCTCTTTCTCTTTCTCTTTCTCTTTCTCTCTTATGCCCTTTGTCTTATTCTCTCTCTCTCTCTCTCTCTCTCTCTCTGTCTCTCTCCCTCTCTCTCTCTTTACGTACTTTACCCCCCCCCCTCACCTTCAAGAACAGAAACACAAATATTAAATATGAAAAGATTTATTTACTCTTTCATCTTGAGGATAATCCTGAGATGATCTTCCATTCCTTGAGTGTCCCTGGTCTCTGTTGCCTATAGCAACACAGAGAGTTGGTCCCTCATATTTCTCAGTCTCTCTCAGTGGTCTGTCTGTGGCTGGTCCTCCCCCGCACTGGTCAGAAATAGCTGGATGTGAGCTGGACGTATTTCAAATGCAACATTTGGTGATCCATCTTCACTGGTCCGTTGCTAAGTAACAGAGACTGGCACTGATCCAGGATGGCAGTGAGTAACACCATACAGATAAAACACCTCAGAGAGAGGAGATCCGACCCAGCACGAACTGTACACCTCAGAGAGAGGAGATCTGACCCCAGCACGGACTGTACACCTCAGAGAGAGGAGATCTGACCCCAGCACGAACTGTACACCTCAGAGAGAGGAGATCTGACCCAGCACGAACTGTACACCTCAGAGAGAGGAGATCTGACCCCAGCACGGACTGTACACCTCAGAGAGAGGAGATCTGACCCCAGCACGGACTGTACACCTCAGAGAGAGGAGATCCGACCCAGCACGAACTGTACACCTCAGAGAGAGGAGATCTGACCCCAGCACGGACTGTACACCTCAGAGAGAGGAGATCCGACCCCAGCACGGACTGTACACCTCAGAGAGAGGAGATCTGACCCCAGCACGGACTGTACACCTCAGAGAGAGGAGATCTGACCCCAGCACGGACTGTACACCTCAGAGAGAGGAGATCTGACCCCAGCACGGACTGTACACCTCAGAGAGAGGAGATCTGACCCCAGTACAGACTGTACACCTCAGAGAGAGGAGATCTGACCCCAGTACAGACTGTACACCTCAAATAGAGGAGATCTGACCCCAGCACAGACTGTACACCTCAGATAGAGATCTGACCCCAGCATGGACTGTACACCTCAGAGAGAGGAGATCCAACCCAGCACAAACTGTACACCTCAGATAGAGGAGATCTGACCCCAGCACGGACTGTACACCTCAGTTAGAGATCTGACCCCAGCACGGACTGTACACCTAAGAGAGAGGAGATCTGACCCCGGCACAAACTGTACACCTCAGATATAGATCTGAGCCCAGCATGGACTGTACACCGATAGAGGAGATCTGACCCCAGCATGGACTGCACACCTCAGATAGAGATCTGACCCCAGTACAGACTGTACACCTCAGAGAGAGGAAATCTGACCCCAGCACGAACTGTACACCTCAGTTAGAGATCTGACCCCAGCATGGACTGCACACTTCAGATAGAGATCTGACCCCAGCATGAACTGTATACCTCAGATAGAGGAGATCTGACCCCAGCACAGACTGTACACCTCAAATAGAGGAGATCTGACTTTGATGGAGATTTGGACTTTTTATTTAAGGTGGTATGATTTAGGACTACCGATCATGACCCTTTATTTAAGGTGGTCTGTTTTGAGATTGCAGATGAGGACCTTTTTATTTAAGGTGGTCTGTTTTGAGACTACAGAGGGAGATCTTTTATTTAAGGTGGTCTGTTTTGAGACTACAGATAAAGACCTTTTATTTAAGGTGGTCTGTTTTGGGACTACAGAGGGAGATCTTTTATTTAAGGCGGTCTGTTTTGAGACTACAGATAAAGACCTTTTATTTAAGGTGGTCTGTTTTGAGATTACAGATAAAGACCTTTTATTTAAGGTGGTCTGTTTTGGGACTACAGAGGGAGATATTTTATTTAAGGTGGTCTGTTTTGAGATTACAGATAAAGACCTTTTATTTAAGGTGGTCTGTTTTGGGACTACCAGTGGTGACCCTTTATTTAAGGTGGTCTGTTTGGAGACTACAGATAAAGACCTTTTATTTAAGGTGGTCTGTTTGGAGACTACAGATGGAGACCATTTATGAAAGATTGGTTAAGGCTTTGAAGGGTCTGTGTTTAGTGGCCAAATAGATCCTGTTTTCTGAACTATATGGGACAGAGATTGTGGGGTGGAGTGGGCTGGCGGTTGGAGCTGAGGACTGCAGAAACAAGCTTTGAAAAGCACATTACATCAGCACTGCAAAGAGAGAGAGAGAGAGAGAGAGAGAGAGAGAGAGATGGTGATATGTGTAATAGAAGAGTGGAGGGCTGCTGCTGGTTCTGTATGGAGGTATTTAAAGGTACTAGGCTGTATAATAATAACAGGTTTAGGATTACAGTTCTGGATGAGAACCCATCTTCATGTATGAAAGCGGTAAATATAAGCTTGAGGATTATAGAGGGGGGTGGGGCCTTGCCGGTGTCCCTCACACAATAAACACACATATACTCCTAATAGCAGGACTGAATTCTCCTCCACCGTTCTTAGTTCCGTTTTAACCTACACTTCTCTCCACCTAGATGTCCAGTCGTTCAGTACTACCACCATGGAAGGCTGGAGGTCAGTATGAAGCAAAAGGACAATAGGGTTCTACTAAGGCTGTATTTTATTACACTGGCTGGCCAAATTCATGGCTCGCTCTAAAATTTGTCTGGGTCGCCTTTAGCTTTAATTACAGCTCACATTCACCGAGACAGTGTCCAATGAGTCTAACCATATATATATATATATGAGGGAGAGAGAGAAAGAGAGAGGGAGAGGAGGGGGGAGAGGAAGAAAGAGAGAAAGAGAGAGAGGGAAAGGAAGGGGGGGAGGGAGATGAGGAGAGAGATAGAGAGAGAGTAAGAGAGAAAGGAAGAGAGAGATGAAGAGAGTGTGAGAAAGGAAAAGAGATATGAGGGAGAGAGGGACATAGAGAGAGGGAGAGTGAGATGGAGAGAGGGACATAGAGAGAGACAGAGAGAGAGAGATAGAGGGACATAGAGAGAGACAGAGAGGGAGAGAGAGAAAGAGAGGGAGAGGAGGGGGAGAGGTAGAAAGAGAGAAAGAGAGAGAGGGAAAGGAAGGGGGAGGGAGAGAGGGAGATGAGGAGAGAGATAGAGAGAGAGTGACAGAGAGATAGGGAGAGAGTAAGAGAGAAAGGAAGAGAGAGAGATGAAGAGAAGAGATGAAGGAAAAGAGATATGGCGGGAGAGAGGGACATAGAGACAGGGAGAGCGAGATGGAGAGAGGGACATAGAGAGAGAGACAGAGAGAGAGGGATAGAGGGACATAGAGAGAGACAGAGAGGGAGAGAGAGAAAGAGAGAGGGAGAGGAGGGGGGAGAGGAAGAACGAGAGAAAGAGAGAGGAAAAGGAAGGGGGAGGGAGAGAGGGAGATGAGGAGAGAGATAGAGAGAGAGGAAGAGAGAGAGGAAGACAGAGATGGAGAGGGTGTGAGAAAGGGAAAGAGATATGGAGGGAGAGAGGGACATAGAGAGAGGGAGAGAGATGGAGAGAGGGACATAGAGAGAGAGACAGAGAGAGAGGGATAGAGGGACATAGAGAGAGACAGAGAGGGAGAGAGAGAAAGAGAGAGGGGGAGGAGGGGGGAGAGGAAGAAAGAGAGAAAGAGAGAGGAAAAGGAAGGGGGGAGAGGGAGAGGAAGGGGAAGGGAGAGAGGGAGATGAGGAGAGAGATAGAGAGAGAGGAAGAGAGAGAGGAAGACAGAGATGGAGAGGGTGTGAGAAAGGGAAAGAGATATGGAGGGAGAGAGGGACATAGAGAGAGGGAGAGTGAGATGGAGAGAGGGACATAGAGAGAGAGACAGAGAGAGAGGGATAGAGGGACAGAGAGAGAGAGGGAGAGAGGGAGAGAGGGATAGAGAGAGAGACAGAGAGGGAGAGAGGAATAGATATATATATATATAAATTGATAAAGTCTCTCTTTTCAGATTTGTCTCCCTCTGAATTCATTCCTGTGACCTTCATTCTCTCATCCTGTTTCTGCTCCTCCTCTCTGCAGCTCTGTTACGTAACTGACCACGCCGCCTCCGTTACCCCCCTCCCCCAACTCACACACCTGGTCTTACTTTGGAGTCCTGACTGCTCACAACTCCAGTCCTTCCCCCCAAAAATACACATGCATATACTCTTTAGCATGAAGGTACCACACGGAACCGAATAGGGTTCTCTGGAGTGATTCTGCAGAGGAAGCACTATGGGTTTTCCTAAAGAACGAATAGAGCATTAGGTTCAATCTAAAACTCAACAATAAACCAGGTTAGCCTAAACGCAGAGATGGATATGAATTTCATTTCCAGAAATATTCGTTCTCTGGAGACCCAGGAGGTCCAGAATGTTCTCCTCTGATTTAGACATAAAACAGAATATGCTTTATTGTTTATCATTATTATTATTACAAACATCCTGAAAAAGATACAAGTGTTTTTAACAGGGACACAGCACCACTGATCAGACTGAAAACACTGCGCCCCCTTGTGGACAGCTTTCATCCTGCTAAATGTGACTGAGCGAGTTAAACTGGAGCTCCAGAATGTGCTTCCCATCAAACACCTCCTTCTATCTACACTCACTGCCCATCTTATCAGCTCCACTGACCATATAGGACACTCTGTAGTTGTACAGTTACACACTGTAGTCCATCTGTTTCTCTGTATACTGTATTACCCTGTTCTTCAATGGTAAGGACCCCCACAGGACCACCACAGGGCAGGTATTATGTGGGTGGTGGATCATTCTCAGCACTGCAGTGACACTGACGTGGTGGTGGTCTGTTAGTGTGTGTTGTGCTGGTGTGAGTGGATCAGACACAGCAGTGCTGCTGGACACCTCAGTGTTGCTGCTGGACTGAAAGTCCTTCAAGCAAAACTATCCAGCATAACAGCGTCCTGCGGGCAGCGTCCTGTGGCCAGAGTCATGTGGGCAGAGTCCTGCGGGCAGAGTCCTGCGGGCAGAGTCCTGCGGGCAGAGTCCTGGGGGATAGCTGTGAGCTGATGAGCTATTGTCTCTGACTGTACATCTACAAGGTGGACCACCAAGGTAGGAGTGTCTAATAGAGTGGACAGTGAGTGGACACGGTGTTTAAACACCCCAGTGGGTATGTATAGTGAAGTGTCCAGTTTAACCATGTTTAAAAGGACGTGTATGAAAGCATGCATATCTGAATGGCTCCTGTGACATTCCTCCACCAACCGAACGGTTTTTGGGACTCAGGAGAGGAGTGAGCGGACGAGCAGGCCCAGACGTGTCCCTGGTTTGGGGGTGGTAGAGGTGAAGCTGCGGGACAGACAGCTTAGTTCTGCTCTACTCTCCCTGTTCTCTTTTAAACAGACCCACTTTAGAAAAATTAATCTTGAGGTGAGCACACGACCCAAATCCTCCTTCCTGTATGTGTGTCAGAGCGCTTCAGTACATTAATCCAACCAGCGGATCAGCACCTGCACATTCCCACTAATCCCACAGAGCCTGAAGCATGCTGGGAAACCCACAGGCCTGTAAAATAAACACGTGACTGGAAACACAGTCACGTCACATCAACACTCAGAAGACGCAGGTAGATTCACAGCTGGAGTTAAAATGCTATTAATCTTAATTAATCTGTGGTATTCCAGATGGTTGCCAGGTTCCTTGAAGGCGGTCAATGTAGCATCCCAGGTGGTTGTTAGGACACTGTTGGGTAGTTGCTAGGTTGTTGTGTTATTCCAGGTGGTTGCTAGGATGTCGCTAGGTGGTTTGCTATGGTATTGCAGATGGTCACTATAGTGTTCCTAGTTGTTGCTAGGGTATTGGTTGGCGGTTGCTGTTTTCCACATGGTTGCTAGGTTCTCTAGGTTGTTGCAGTGGTATTCAAAATGGTTACTAATGGTGACTAAGGGCTTTCTATGGTATTTTAGGTAGTCGCCATGGTATCCCAGATGGTTACTAGGTTGTTGCTGGGTGATTGCCATGGTATCCCACGTTGTTTAGAGTATTGTTTGGTGATTGCTAGGTTGTTGCTGGGTGGTTGCCATGGTACCCCACGTTGTTTAGAGTATTGTTTGGTGGTTGCTAGGTTGTTGCTGGGTGGTTGCCATGGTATCCCACGTAGTTTAGAGTATTGTTTGGTGGTTGCTAGGTTGTTGCTGGGTGGTCGCCATGGTATTCCATGTTGTTTAGAGTATTGTTTGGTGGTTACTAGTTTGTTGCTGGGTGGTTGCCATGGTATCCCACATGGTTTAGAGTATTGTTTGGTGGTTGCTAGGTTGTTGCTAGGTTTATTAGGATTAGGTTGTCCCAGCTTGTGTCATTCCTTGTGCTTTTAGCGAGGTTGAAGGTCAAATTCAGTCCAATGAGAGAAAAGAAGGTTTAAACAGCTGCTGTGTGGAATTAAAGGTCTGTTTTATAATCACACAGTCACACCAAACATCTGGAACTTCTGGTGTTCATAAAGGTGGGCAAAAAATTGTCACTATAAGGAAAAGAGGAAAACAGCACATTACACGGTCACTAAGGGTTTACATGGTGAAACTATAAGGTAACTTGTTGTGTGTTGCCTGCAGCAGAAATTCTGTACTTGACAGGTAGAGCAGTTGATTATATCCTAGCAGTGGGCCGCGGTGCGACCGTGATCGGACAGTGAGGTGGCTACTGATTTGCTATGTCTATATTAACATGTTTTACGTTAGCGGGCAGGTTAGCTCTGGTGGTTACAAAATGGCTTCTCGAAACTTGTGTTCGCTGTTGTGCGTCAGAAAACCAACCTTGAGTCATTCAGGAGGATCCCATTTTGAAAGAAGGCTATTCAACTTGATCATGTGATGTCTTATCAGCGTTTTGATTGGCTGCTTTCTGACACTGGCTTTGCAAGTGAGTTTCAGGACGCTTTGCAGAGTTTCCCCCTCCCCACCAAATCAGGTGTCTTTGCTTTACGCAGCTTGAGGGCAACTTAGTTTCATGTAGGTTTCAAGCAACTGAAGTTGCATGGGACCTTTACCGTGTAAAGGCAGCCCACATGTCAGAGTGAACATGGCCAAAGGTCAAAGAACCAAGCCACAGCTGGACAGAAGCAGAGACGGAGAGGCAGCTGAGGGCAGAGAAACATGATTTGTTTTAATAGAAAGGCATCAGGAATCAAACCCACACACTCATCCCTGCCACACACACACATACCTAAACGCCCCCCACCCCCTCCCTGCACAAACAATCAGTCAGGCACAACGCAAACCATGAGCTACATGGCAGCAATAGGAGAGAAAAACATCAACACCTGTATGCATTAACATTTCATTAGCCTGAACCCCACTCCCAATGAAGCTCCGCCTTCTTTTCATTAAAGGAACTCTCCAGCCTTCTCCATCCTCATCTCCGCCTGCAGTATTTGTAGCACACTCTCGTTTATTGCGGTCACTTCCCCGCAAAAGAGTCTGAAATCTGTTTAGATTAGTCTAGAAAAGTCTGTGTTTGTTTGTTTGTTTACAATTTTTTTCCTCATGCACTTTAATGGAAAATTGCAACCGATTGTTTAATTTATTGTGCCTTTACGGCTTATTTATGCAAATGAGCTCTGTTCTGATTGGCTGCCCTGGAGTGTCATATAATGTGAATGTGAGAGGGCTAAATAGGGAAGTTTATGTAAATTAATATGGTTTTTGTGACATCACAAGGAAGGTAAATTCAAAGCAGGTCGTTTTTATTACTGTGCCTGTTTTTATGCAATAAGCCCATTCTTATTGGCTCCTTGGCTTATTCTTATTGAATCGATATCAGAGGAAAGGTTGATACATGAAAATGTATCTGGGTGTTCAGCCTGCACTGTTCTTCATTCTCTGGAAATAAACAAGCTGTTTTTGTTACTGTGCCTTTAAGACTGACATATGCAAATAATGTCTGTTTCTATTGGCTGCTCTGTATTGTGCCTCATTCAGAAAGCAATCCAGGCTAAAACACTCCCTATAGGATAAACATGAGTGGGCGGGGCTAAACTGTTGTAGGCAGATATGTGGCATCACAACTTTAACTTTGCTAATCTACAGATACTGCAGCCTGAAAACCTCTGGAATATCCCTTTAAAGGAAAAAAAACAGGAACGATTTCAGCTTTTCTTTTTTTGATGACAAGAAGACAAGAAAGAAAGTGCCACTTTGTGTCGAGACTAAAAAGCAAAGAGGAAAGAAAACTTGAGAAACAAAAAATAAAAAACTCCACCATTTACATACAGGAAAATAGATTATATAATATACTTCATCGACATATACAGTACAGAGGACATTCATCATCCGACCCCCCCAAACAACCCGCAGCTGGAAGCCTCTCTCCCGTTTAACCAACTCAGTTCCTCAAAACTAAGTGCTGATTCAGAATCCCTCTCTTTACAGGCCAGACCTGGCCAACAGACGGACATTCAGGACTGATTCATTTATCAGGGATCAGTAAGCAATGAAACAGAGAAGTGTGGGGTGAATCAGTAACTACAGCGAGTCACTTAGGAAAGATTCGGTAACTAAATCAGAGCTCAACTTGTTGATAGTGTTCAATTAATGAATAGAGCCATTTAGGAGTGATTCATTCACTGAGTCATTCAAAGGTGATTCAGTAACCAATCAACCATTCAACCTTTCAATTCAATTAATTAGGAAAAGAGTCATTGAGGAGTGAATCAGTAATTAACCTGAGCAATTTGGAAGTGAGACCGTAATGAGACTGGCTAGTTTAGGAGTGATTCAAGAGTACGTCAACAAATAAATCAAAGTGAATCATATAACAGTGATTCAGTAATCAACGAAACTAAGCAATCATTTAGAGCTGTGAACTCTTTGATTCAGTCAAAGTGGGAGCAAGACCGTAATGAAACTGGCCCGAATAGGAGTGATGCAAATCAATTGAATCATTCAGCAATTAAAACAAACCAAATCATGCAACAGGGACTCAGTGATCATAAAAAACTGAATCACATAAGAGTGAGCTATCCGAGAGTGATTCAGACTGAATCATGAGTCATGTAAGTGATTCAGTGATAGACAAAAATGAATCTTTTAGGAGTGTTACAGTGAATCAGTAAACTGAGTCACTCCTAGAGCAATTTCAGTGCTTACAGCAAACCAATCCATTCAAGAGTGATTCAGTAATTACTGAAACTGATTCAGAGAGGAGCAAAGCCTCATTTAAATTAGTAATAAGGGAGCAACACCGTAATGACACTGGGTAATTTAGGAGTGATTCAGAAATAAATAAATGGATTCATTCAGGAGTCATTCAGCAATTAAAACGATCCGAATTGTATAACAGTGAATCAGTGCGAACCGAATTGTTTAACAGTGAATCAGAAACTGAATCATTTAGGAGTGATTCAGTAAGTATGAGTTGTGGACCATTTAAAAGTGATTCACAAAATAAAAAGAGCCATTTCATTGTTGAATAATTCAGTATTTAAAGTTTAGGGGGTTGTAACCTTCAAATAGCCAATACAGTGCATGAAGAGCGATACACCAGTGTGCATCTGAATTCAACCCCAAGATTTACAGTGCTAGAAGTGTGGAGTTAGCGAGACGGTTTTCCAGAACTGAGGGGATATTTGCTCTGAGATTCCTAGATAGAGGGAGTTCTGCAGGCCATATGTCAGACAAGTGGTTCATTGATTAGCATTGAGGAAAGGAGTCCTGTTTGACTTGGCGGGATCAGAGAGCCCAACAGCCAAACGCTCTGGTCGATATACTTTCATCTGAACTCAAGGAGAACAAATAGGCTGTGAAGGAAAAACAAAAAACACAAATACCCACCGAGACCTGCAGTTATTTCTCCAGCTCTTACCTTTATCTCAACCGTGTTTAGCATGCCTCTTATAAAATGACTTTACATTAACAGAACCAACAAAAACAAACAAACAATAAACAAAACAGCAGAACTGTAAACAACCAAACGGTGAAAAACAAACACAGGAGACAGCATTCAATATCCAGAGAAAAAGTCACGGCTTCGCAAAAACACAAGACCGTAAAGCATGCCACTATAGAGCCTCAGGAGGGTTTAATACAGTGTCCCCATCTTCTTCTTTTCTTCTTCTTCGTCTGCCTGGACGACGAAAACAGCTTGGAAACACTGTGGGGGCGACCTGCAGCAAAGCGAAGCGACAACACGGCACTGAACGAATTGGAACCCATGCAATAGAAACAGCCCCATCACCCGCGACACATCTGTCCAGAGTCACATGACCACATGCGGTTAGATCCATTTGAAGGAGAAGTTCTCTCAAAAGCCCTTCAGATGGTCGAAAATAGCCCAGGAGGACGCTGGACTTGGAAAAGCCCCCCACATCAGCAATTACAGTCTCTCTCCGTGATTGACCTGATTTGGCAATTTCCTTCACTGAGCTCCGCCCACAAGTGCGACTTTCAGAGGTACAGCCGAGAGGCTGGACAAGCTTGTAAGGGCTGCAGTCTTTTCAACCTAAAGAACCTTTGTTTAGATTCGGTGTATGGAATTCCAGGCTGGACTGCGGTGTCGTAGCTAAACCCAACTAAGCAAGTTGGATGAAATAGCTTTGTTAACTCAGTTACACCCAAACAGTGTGACCTTCGACCTTCATGCAAATTAAACCTCATTTATGATTAATAACGAGTAGAAATGTATGTATTTTGAATGTGTTCTACAGTTTCTCATTAGGTGGAGTGTATAACTCTAAGCTCTAAATGTAGGTACTGTGGTATAGACTGAGTCTGTTCTACAGTTTCTCATTAGGTGGAGTGTATAACTCTAAGCTCTAAATGTAGGTACTGTGGTATAGACTGAGTCTGTTCTACAGTTTCTCATTAGGTGGAGTGTATAGCCCTAAGCTCTAAATGTAGGTATTGTGGTATAGACTGAGTCTGTTCTACAGTTTCTCATTAGGTGGAGTGTATAACTAAGCTCTAAATGTAGGTACTGTGGTATAGACTGAGTCTGTTCTACAGTTTCTCATTAGGTCGAGTGTATAACTCTAAGCTCTAAATGTAGGTATTGTGGTATAGACTGAGTCTGTTCTACAGTTTCTCATTAGGTCGAGTGTATAACTCTAAGCTCTAAATGTAGGTATAGTGGTATAGACTGAGTCTGTTTTACAGTTTCTCATTAGGTTGAGTGTATAACTCTAAGCTCTCAATGTAGGTATTGTGGTGTAGACGGAGTCTGTTCTACAGTTTCTTATTAGGTTGAATGGATCTCTACCGGTTTTCTGTAAAGCCTGTCCATACTAGCAACATTAGCTATGAAAGAACACATTTGTGGGCGGAGCCTGGTGATCACAGGACTTTTGAAGTCGTGCACCATACTGTAGACAGCGTCATGCCCATTTTAGGAAATACGGGTCTATGGGGAAAATGATTGGCGGTTTCAGAAATCCTCAGTATAGCCGAGCGAAGTCATTTAGCAGCTGATATATGAATGATCTGCATGCTACAAGCTAGCTAACATTCCCGAAGACAAGCACGAAAGCGTGTTTGGTAAAACTGCCCAAGCCTTTAAACTACCATGCTGGACTAAGCCAGCTGGTGTGTGTGGATCTCAGCTACATGCGCGTCAGAATTAGCATGTAGCATTGTTTGTATTTTGGCTCTGTAATGATCTTATAATTCAGGAGATCCAGAAATAGGAAATACTTATTGCAGCAGTGATTGCAGAAACTGCTGTTCATTTTCCCCGTAGAGAAAACCGGCTCAGGGCCGGATTCACACGACGGTGACCTACACAGTGATGCATGACTGTAGAAGTTTATTAAACAAAGAAAAACTGAAAAAGAGCTGACAAAAAATCTGAAAACAAACGACCAGAACTATATTCAAATACAGCAGCGTCGAAGGCTGGAAAACGAATCTCCCGGACGCACGCACGCACGCACACACACACACACACACACACACACACACACACACACACACACACACACACACACACACACACACACACACACACACACACACACACACACACACTCTTATGGCGCATTAAATTCCAGCATTTCGACACCAACCCCTATCTGCCAATCACATTCACCGTCCGCTCTGACCGACAGCGTGTATAACCTCGGCGAGCTTGAAGAGCTGAAGAGCGTTTTCAGTCCACACAGCTTCTCGCTGTGGTCCATTACAGTACTTCTTTTCTTCACCTACGTCCCACTCCATCATGCTCTCTCTCTCTCTCTCTCTCATACTCTCTCTCTACAGAGAAGTGGAGGGCAGTTTTTTGACGCGTCTCTGGGCGAGGAACGAAGACTCGATGGGTTTGAGCTCGGGGGGCGGCTGAGAGCTCTTCAGAGCCGAGTAGGTGGCAGCCATCGCTCCCTGAGGACCAGAAAGGTTATATATTATTGATTATGTCTAAATTATTTAGCACAACATAATGTAACTTTAACTTTTAACTCGGACGTTCCACTAAAACAAACATGACACACCGAGACTAAAAAAGGACTAGAAGAGTTACCAGCTAACATTAGGGGTTAGGCAGATGGGGCTAGGGCTTGAAAAGCTAGGGTTTAGTGGTTAGGCAGCTAGGGGTCAGGCTGAGTCACTTTAACTTGTAATTACTGGACATCTAATTATGGGATTATGGGTCAAAGGCTGGGATTATGCAGCTAGAGAAGGTGAGGCATTTAGAGAACAAGCCGCTAGATGGAGGACCAGCGAGGTAGCTGAAGGTAGGGCTTAGCAGCTAGGTTAAGGGCATAGGGAGCTAGAGTTAGTGGTTAAAGTGATGGAGTTAGGAAACAGGACGCTAGATTAAGAGGTAGCTAAGTAGCGGAGGGTTGGCTTTAGCTGCTAGGTTAAAGACATAGGGAGCTGGAGTTAGTGGTGAGGCAGTTAAGGCATAGTGATTAAGAAGCTATAGGCTTTAGCACCTAAGTTAAGGTCTTACACGGGTAAAGCTTAAGATCAAGTAATTAGGGGATTGGAATCTAGAGTTAGATGTTAGCAGCTAGGCTAAGGGCTTAGCCAGCTAGGTAGCTAGGCAGCTAGAGTTTAGGATTAAGCAGCTACTGTTAAGGATCAGGCAGGTAGAGTTTAGGATTAGCCACTAGCGTTAAAGGTCAGGCAGTTGGAGGGTCAGGATTAGACAGCTAGAGGTCAGGGTTTATGCTTAGGCACCCAAAGTTAAGGCTTAGTGTTATGCCAGTGTGCCAGGTGATAGACAGTTTGAATTAGTGCTTGATGTTAGGCAGTTGGGGCTTAGGCAGCTACAGTTAGTGTCCAGGTGTTAGGCTGTTGTTGGATAGTTAATATTGTTAGTGTTACTGGCACCTGTAAGTAGTGCTTAGAAGTAGACAGGTTTTTAGGGTATTTAGGGATAGGGATTAGTAGTTTTGTCTGTCTTAGGCAGCTAGACAACATGCCTCGAGTAGGCAGCTAGGGTTAGGGGCTAGGGCTTAGGCAGGGATTGAATGGTACCCTAGTGTTCTACCCGAATGATTTTTATGTTAGCATACTTTAAGTCTGGACCCGTGTGGCTAATTCAGATACAGATCCATATCGGCCAATAGTGTGAAAGTGCTCAAAGCTGGAGGTAAATACTGGATTGTGGGTATGTAGGCCCCAGCTAGTCATTACCTTCACCAGCTGTGCGTCCTGGTGCTGCAGCTGGCTGTTGGGCAGCTGGTCTCTGTGCACGATCCAGTGGTGTTTGAGTACCTGCTTAGCCGTTAGCCTCTGATGAGGATCCACATGAAGCATTTTAGAGACCAAATCCTACAGGGGTTGGGTTTGAGAGAGAGAGAGAGAGAGAGAGGGGGAGGGGAAAAAAAGGGAGGAAGAGAGAGAGAGGGAGAGGGAGAGAGAGAGGGGGAGGGGAAAAAAAAGGGAGGAAGAGAGAGAGAAAGGGGGAAAGAGAGAGAGAGGGAGAGGGAGAGAGAGAGGTGGAGGGGAAAAGGGAGGAAGAGAGAGAGAAAGGGGGAAAGAGAGAGAGAGAAAATAGAGAGGGGGGGGGATGGAGAGAGAGTAAGCAAAAACCTAGAAAACAGATGATAAACACAGTGATAAGGGGAGTAAGGTGTGTATGTGTCTCACCTTGGCTGCGTCTGATACTGCATCCCAGTTTCCTCCTGTCAGGGTGAAGCGCCCGCTCCCTATCCGGCTCAGGATCTCCTCCGGAGTGTCCTCTGGCCCATTGGCAAAGGGAGTGAAACTGAAAGAGAGAGTGAAAGATGTAAATAGAGGCCATGTGTTCTGCGACATAACTAAATAGCTACAGTAACTCAGCAGGTGTGTGTTCTTACCCCGCTAACATTGTGTACAGCAGAACTCCCAAACTCCAGATATCACAGCCTTCATCGTAGCCTTGCCTCTTCAGCACCTACAGCACACACGCACAGCGTTATGCAACATTACGCAGCGTTACAGTTCCGAATTCGTGGCTCCAGTCTTTCTACATGAACAGATGGTCAGGGATAAATAAATAAATAAATAAATAAATAAATAAATAAATAAATAAATAAAGCCCTCAAACAATTTAGTTCCTCACTTGCATAATGCACCTTACATATTGTGCTGTTATTATATATTTCACAGATTTGAAATAATTAATGACAAATAAAAAAACTAGAGACTGAATAATTGTAGGTACTGGATAATTCTTATTAGATAATCAATAATCTAAAATGAAATACTGAGGAATTCATAATACTTACTGAATAATTCATAGTAGCTATTAAAGAATTCAAAGCAATTACTGAATAATTAATAGTAGTTATTAAATAATTAATAGTAGTTACTAAATGATTTATAGTAGCTGCTGAATGCACAGCATTTATTTAGTCATTTCTAAATGTGTTTCATTATTTCATTAACTTCTTTAGTTTTATATAATAATTAATTCCATAGTTGATCCTAAATAATTCACTTTAGATCCAAAATTATTATTAGCATTTTTAATTTAATTATAGTATGTGCTAAATGACAAAGACACTGTATGATTTATCATTTTTACTAAGTATTATGATTCAGAAGCAACTCCAATCAAATTACAGAAGAATAAATAAAAGAAAATCATTTAAATAGTTTCTGACAGCAGACAGTATTAATGCGCATCATTAGGTGACGTGTTGTGAAGTTAAATAAATTATAAATTAATAATACATTGCTAAAATTTAAGGGGTAAAGAGAAGAATGTCTGGACCTCTGGAGCGACGAAGTTGGCAGTGTAGCAGGGGGTCATCAGTAGGCCGTTATCGGCGCGGAGCTGCTTGGCGAAGCCAAAGTCACAGATCCGCAAAGACTCCGGGTTGCCAGATTCATCCACATACAGGATATTGCTGGGCTTCAGGTCCCTGTGCACCACCTACAGAGGAGGTAAAAGAGGATCAGGCTCTGCTCCA
Organism: Prochilodus magdalenae; assembly: GCA_024036415.1. Lineage (NCBI taxonomy): Eukaryota > Metazoa > Chordata > Actinopteri > Characiformes > Prochilodontidae > Prochilodus > Prochilodus magdalenae. The sequence continues at coordinate 393,260 of JAMWET010001985.1, read as the reverse complement.
AGGAAGGCCCCCCCACTATCTTCTACCCAACCGGCATAAGAGTAGGAGTCACTATGGGTACGTCCACTGAGGGGCAGCGTTAGTGTTCCACATCTAAAATGCTGATGAGCTGTGGGTTGGATTGAAGCCAAAACGTCTGGTTGTACATCGTAAGGGGCACATCAACTTGTTAATGTGACGTGTGAATATTAAGAGAGAGTTATGGGAGTCTCAGGTCAGTTACTTTGGGGTCTTAGGGGTATGATGGCTGAGAAGTGCAAACAGAATTTCAGAAAACAAAATTACCAAAATAAAAACAAATTTACAAACAAACAAAAACAAATTACATTCAAGAAAACAAAATCAAATTTACATAAAACTTTTTTACCAGTACCAGAACACTTTTACAAACTGGGAATTCTGGCGGGGAAGGTGGGTCTAACACAAAGAAGCAGCTTAAAATGGCTGGGAGCTTTTACAGCCCACGTGGTTTAGAGTCGCCTGTTTGTCTCCTCCTTCCTTTAAAAACTTTAAAGACCTTCAACAGGGAAAACAACAGCGTGCCAGCTGGATAAAGCACACACCACACAATGGACAAATCATGCTTTAGCATCGTCACCATCCACAACTCCACCCACTCTACCACTGCAAACAGTTTGATTGACAAGGGTATAAAAGGGTTTTGGTACTGGTAAAAGTGTTTCATGTTTTGTAAATTTGTTTTTATTTTGGTAATTTTGTTTTGCACGTCTCTACCGCTGTACTTGGGTCATTCAGGTCCATTTTCAGACGTGCAATTTTACATTTTGTCAACAAATTGTACTTTGGGATTTTTGTGTACACTGGGGTTAGCTTGTTTAGCAGGTTTGTCATGTGCAAGTTTTGGCAGTTTTATTGCAGAATCAACTGACTTGTAATTGGTTATTGCACTTGTGTCGTGTGTTGGTGTATTTATATTTCCATTCTGTATTTCCAACTCCACCACATTTCAGACTCTAATCTCTAATCCATTATGGCCAAATCTGTCCTTCCTTTTGGCTTCTGTGAGCATATAACAACAACACGTCCAAATGAATGAAGTGTGAAGCCATCAGGGTACAGGGTCACTTTGTTTTGAGCTGGTTTTGGGCTGTTGAAGAGAGAGCTTGGTTCTAGCTAATGGAACCTGTTCTCCTTCAGTGTTCTGTACTGATGATGATTTGAATAGATGTCAGTGTCAGACTAATGAATGAGCTTCTATTAAAGACTGGTGGACTGAGAGACACTAGAGTCTCTTCACCTACACTGAGCTGAGTAAGAGTCCTGTTCCAGAAATGATAATAGGACATTAGAGCCATAATAAACCATGCTCCTGTTACTCTCCATACTTAAGTACATCTGAAGGTAAATACTTCAGTACTGTTACTCCAGTGGAGATCTAAGGGGAGGAACTTCTACTGACACTGGAGGAGGAGTTTACCTTGGGGATCTCTACTGCAACTCAGGTACATGGTTTTAGTGGATCTTATCCACCACTTAAAATGAGTCTTCATGTGGGAAATGTTCCTGGGTAGGTCTATGTGTGCAGTCGGAATGTGTTTACCCCTTGACAGTGCAGGTACTCCACAGTCTTGGTGATGGTGTGGAGAACCGCGCTGGCCTCTCGCTCTGAGAAGAACTTCTGTTTGAGGATTCGGTCCAGCAGCTCTCCTCCCCGCATCAGCTCCGTCACCAGATACACCTGCTTCCCGTTATCATACACCTGCAGACACAAGTTCCAGGATTTCATCCAACCGTCATTTTAACACAGTCATAATTGTTATTAAAGTGGTGTGCAGGGTGGTGACTCTGTTTAGGTCATCTTTCAGAATGACCAACAACTAAAGTGTCGTTCGTGTATTTGTTTGTTTCTACGTACGTCTTTTAGCGTGATGATGTTGGGATGCTGGCCGTACCGCAGCAGAATCTCAATCTCTTCAGAAGGATCCGTGCTGGTCTTATCAATAACCTATCAATACAGATCAATGATCATATTAATAAAAAACACTAATTAGATCAACAATAACAGCCTAATATTAACGATACAACCATTTATATTAATAAATAATAATCATCTTACAAATAATGACTCAGAAACAACAACGCAACACTGATGAGTCATTTCAGGCCATTTTAAGACGACAAGCAAACTTAAAACTTAAATATGAAACCAATACATCAGTATCTCTAACCAGCTTTCATTTCATAATATCTGAATACTGTCCTTTGCGATCCTCAAATGACCAATCCCAGCTCCAGATAAAGCTCTGTGGGTGACTTCATGAACATTCAGGGGACATTAAACTAAACAAACTCAACATCATGTCATACTATTGATTCACCAATGTGTTTATGATGTAGTGAAAGATGTTGTAGATGCACAGAAATGTAGATGTATAGTCATTAATACTCATATTTTGGCGATACTGTGGCAGGTAGGTGCGACCAGCACATGTACAAAAATGTATAAAAGCCTATAATATTATATACATTATATACTAGGGCTGTACCTGACTCAGAATTTTGTCAGTCAAATCAGATTCACCCGTCCTGGCCGACGATTCGACTATTCCTCCTCATTTAGAAAGTCAGCAGAGTCACAGAAACATATTTCAGAACTAAAAGAGGCGGGGCTTATGATGATTGAACTGAACTGGAGCCTGATTTAATTACAGACTATAGGGTCGGGCAGCAGCGCGTATTTATGCTAAACATTAGTGCTTATAGCTTATAGTCTTTTTAATTTTCACTTCTAACAGCTTCTTCAGTAGGAGGACCCTTCGCCTTTCATCTCTCATAAATAATGAACTGCTAAATAAAACTAGATTAGTCCATATTTAAATTATTATTAGGGTATTATTACCCACGCTGAAATCATTATCTCTCGTTTATCAGCAGGCATATTAAGTGACCGTACTTATCCTTAAATAAAAATAACCTTAACTGTAAACAAATAAATATAAATATCTGTAATTTAGGTTCTAAAATAACGGAATTATAATAAAATAAACGTCTTCAGTCCGTTTTTCCCTCACCGCAAACAGCCGTTACGTCTAAACCGGAAGTCATCTGCCTCGTTTGGAGCAGTGTTGGATGTCTGACTGAATGAGGAGCAGAATTCGGTTTAATTTGTTCATATTCTCTTCTTCTAAACCTCCTCCAGGCTTTTTCTGAGACATCCCCCCGTGTTTCTCAGCTTCAGGTTCCTCTAACGGTGAACCACAAGCGCACGTCATCCCCTTTTAATAATTATTAAAATGTTTTTTTTACATTCTTAATGTTCTTGTGCCTTTCTGTAAGCTTTAGTCTGTTTTACGAAGAAGAAAAAAAGGTCACTGTTGTCAGTCGACTTGAAGGTTCTCAGTCAACTTAAAGGGTCTCCGACTGACAATTCAACTCGTCGACTTCTAGAGGGCAGCCCTAGTATATACCTATATACACGACAGTACACTATTATATATTGTGATACGGAGTCCATAATTTAAAGAGCGCCTGCCTCACCTGTAGCCAGTAACATACACACATCCTGCAGATACAAGCTAATCATTTACATTAGAGGGTTGGCATGTATCCAAAGGCCCCTACTCAGTGACCTGCAGACCACCAGCGAGCATGTGTGTGTTGGTGTATACTGACCTTCACTGCGTATTCGGTGTTGGTGGCTTTATGGATGCAACGCTTGCATACCGAAAACGACCCCATGCCAATATCCTCCTTCAGCACGTAGCCGTCGCTGAATATGATGTTCTTGCCGTGCAGTTGCTGCTTACACAAACACAAAGACAACAATTTACATATATAGTACATATACAGATAGAAATATTATCTAAAGACTTTTGGATAAACTGACTCATGTTAATCAGCTTATCTTACTGGCCCAGCTACATCATGGGGCGACACCAAACGATTACATGAAATACACTTAGAATACGGTTCGATTTTTGTGCATCACTTCCTATATGCCATGTTTGCGCTTTGTACAAACTGGCTTCAGCTGTGGAGCTTCTCATACGCCGAGTGCTGGCAGAAAGTCTGAGTAAAGCATAAGACGCAGACTCTACACTGCCCCCTCGTGGAGGATTGAGCTGACAAGTGAACAACCACTTTTATCGCTGTACCTATAAGATCGTCCTGTTGCGCATGTTTCCATTCTGACTCGTGCCGTTGTGTTGGTAACCGTTGCTATCGAAGTATTCCTCAAAGAAGAGTTCGAAAGCATTTAGAGCAGTTGGAAGAGCTTGAGGGGGGTCGCTTCGTAGGACTCCAGAAGCCAGGATGGTCTTACTGACATACTGTGTGCCACACCGGTCGTGCTGATTCTACCCTAGCACGCTGTTGGCAGCAGTGGATAGAAGAAGACACACGTCAGCGCCATGAAGGATCTAAGAGACCTACGTACCGACGCACATGCGACATGTGTTGAGTGACCTTACAATCACAACTGTGGACATTCAGCGAGCAGTGATGTCTTCCATGAGTCACCCTGTTGTGCAGCACCAATGGCAGATGACTACAGGACTACATGCCCACAGACCGTTACGACGACTGTTCTTAGCACCACCTCAACGTCACCAAAGACTGCAATGGTGTCATGCCAGACTGTCATGGAGTGACTCAGAATGGCAGCTGGTCATCTTCAGTGACGAGTCCCACTTGGTGGAGACGGCCAACGAATCTGTGTGTGGAGGCACCATGGTGAACGGTTTGTTGTCACATGTCCAGAAGGCCTGGAGTCACTCCACCTACAGCACCTGCAGGAACTGTGTGAGGATATTCAAGCTGCATGTGCCTATTAAACACACACATGGTGTGGGATGTTCTGAGAACAGCTGAGATTAGAGAGAATGATAATATCACTAATGACGCATCAGCCAGACAGAGAGCAGCACATAATACCAGATTAGAGGTATTTATCTGGAACACAGTCGGCACTCACTCTTCAATAAGCCCTTGGCCTTTCACTCGGTAGAAAATCGCTTTTTGAATTACTCCCTGCAACGGATGAACAGCACAAACATCCCCATCTAGTGGTCTCTGGCAGTAACCGTGTCTTTGTAGTGAAGAAGCAGCAGGAATGCTGGCCGTCTCCTGGTCAACTAAGATACTAACGGCTTACACAATTACCGCACACAGCGCACACAATTTTAAGACACATCACAGTCATCAGATTTTTGGGGGTTTTTGGTTTATTTTCTAAGTGAAAACATCATCTACATTTTTCTGAACATTTTAATGCACTATTTATTTATTTGTTTGTTTGTTTATTTGCTGAATGCAAGCTATTTCAAAAAGGACATTGTATTTTTTACAACATAGCAAAGATATAGAAATTATGTATGATGATTCGCTTATATGCCATATTTAAGTTTCCTATGAAGGTCATATTTTCACTAGGGCTGATCCAAATTCATTTTTTGGGCTCTTGACATAGCGACGTTTACATCCTGGTCATAGCCTCTCCTGAATTTTAAAAATATATTCTATTATTATATTCCGTCTCTTTCCTTGTAATGAGAAAGAGAAGAGGACACATATGTAGTTGATAAGGTGAGTTACAGTTCTTACACCAATGAAGAATACAGTTTGGTGCTAGCTAGCTAGCCCAGCTAATATTAAAGGTAAAGCCAAACTTGGCTTTTGCCGATACTCGATGTAGTCTGTGGGTTTTTAGGGTGTGTCTTGCTATGAAGCCACGTCTTCAGTTGTCCATTGTGTCGGTCAGAAATGGGCTGCTGAAGACAGCTAGCTATTTTGCTAAGGCAGAGCTAAGGCTGGCTGTATTAGCTTTAGCTGGACAGTACTTAAAATAGCCGGAACATCAAGATGTGTGTTCATAGCAAGAAACACCTGATAAACCCCGCAGTCTAGTCAAGGGTCTCCACAAAGGGCCAGTTTGGTGTTTACCATTGGGCTCACGTTAGCTTGGTGCGCTAGCTATAGCTAACTAACATTAGAGCCAACTAACACTAAACCGTGTTTCTTTATTAGTATAAGACGTGCAACTCGGCTCATCAGCTGCACACTCTCCTCTTCTGAGCACAGAGAAAGATCTAGAATGATAACTGAATCGTTGTGCTGAGCTCGGTTTAATCAACAGTGAACGCAGAACTGCAGCATGGTGAACAGACCAACCTCAGCCGCTCAGTAGACGTGATCACATCAGAACCCCCAGAGTGGCTAGAGGCACCTGAGCATCAGCGCCACTGTGTGTCTCCTGTCCTGTTTCATCACCCGGCATGACCACAACCTTACACTGACCAGCGTCTGGCCCTGCTTATTATGGTCGGCTCCAACTTGCAGTTACTGCCTCCTGGACTAATCAGACTGGATCTAATCAGACTGGATCTAATTAGACTGGATCTAATCAGACTGGATCTAATCAGACTGGATCTAATCAGACTGGATCTAATCAGACTGGATCTATTAGATGTTCTTCTCCTGTTAGTTCTGTCTCTCTTGTCTCATCCGGGTTGACCTGAGGAGGTTGGGTTCCGCCCTTGAGCCTGGTTCCTCTCGAGGTTTCTTCCTTACCCAAGGGAGTTTTTCCTTGCCACTGTTGCCTCTGGCTTGCTCAAGGGGGGCTTGGACCCGGTATTTCCACCTCCCCCCCCCAAACCCCATCCCCCCTCACATGTCTGTACATTAACCTTGTGGTTCTTTTCTTTTTTTTTTATAACAAATTAAAAAAAAGCGCTATATGAATAAATATTGATTGATTGATTGATTGATTGATTGAGTAGAGGTTTGGACCTGGACGGGTTGACAAGCGGATGGGAGTGAAACAACGCAACCCTTTTTAACCCATAGTGGAGCGGAATACACAAGGAGGCCACAGTGAAAAGGCTTACAGGGTCTGTAATTGGTATTTCGTCTTTTTTTTACCGCCGCCAACCTGAACTGAAGCATGGCAATGTGAGTGAGTGTGGCAGAGTGTGTTGTGCAGGCGGCAAGTACTGAGCTTTTAAAAATAACTTTGAAAGAAGGCAAATATCTGAATCCCAAACTTAAAAATAATAACCTCCACACCAAACGAATAGCTATCTGAATATCCAAATCCTTAGGTCCAGCCCTAATTATGGCTCTGTGATTTGACCAGAGGTGTTAAAACACATACGGCTATAGTGTTAAAACCCAAGTCCAGTCATTTTAAACACTTATTTAAAAAAACTTGGGTTTCTAAGACTATACAGTAATAGCACAGATACATTCAGGCTTTAGAAGCCATCACTTCCACCCAAAACCCAAACACAGCCAAAACGAACCCAGGGCATTGGGATTAGAGATGACGGACAATGTGCCCTCCACTGACCTGCACCACAGGGTGAGGGGGTGGCTGGACCAGCTCCTCAGCTCCCTCTTCCTCCAGCATTGCTGTGGCCACGAAACTAAAGCCCCGGAACAGCTGATGCGCGCCAGCACTTGGGGGAACGCCGGGAGAGTCTAGCAACACAACATGATCATTCAAATGAATGAAATTAAAAAAATAAATGAATGAATATGAAACGGGTTCATGGTCAGAGCTGAAATTATTCAGCTCCGCGTGCCCGTGAATTATGATCATTTATTAAATCAATTTATGATGGAACAATCCACCACAGCAACATGCAAGCCACTACTTCACCGAAAATGGTTGGTAGTGACAATTCTGGTTCATTTTAAGGAGAACTCGAGGCACATGACTAGCAAACCCAGCTTTGAAGTGCTGTACATACATACAATCACCACAGGTCTCATTAAAACACAAGCAACTTCAGAAAATCTGATTTGGTTCTTCAATGTTCCACCCTGATTTTCAGACTTTGGGACACCTTTACTTTAAAACAATGGGATCTAACTGTTGACCATGTAGACTGAACTGTTGACCATGTAGACTGCACTGGAGAAGGAGCCTGACCGTGTCGCGTTATACTGTACAACCCTGTATTGGTATAATGACAATAAAGTTGAATTGAATTGAATGTGGCCATGAGAGACACAGGGATGCAGTCCCACTTCCTGCTCAAGGTGCAGGGGCGTGGCTCACATAAGACTCCGCCTACAGACTACACATCTGTGTTTCAGAGGTGACATGAAGCACATGAAGCGTGAAACAGTATTTTCATTATTTAAGAATTTAAGCTGATGATATTTATATTAGTGTCATAATACAGCCAATCAAAAAGATCTTCATAGCTGCAGGGGGCGGAGTCACACTATGTACCATTACTATTTATGTTAAACTTCAACTTAATTAATTACTATTATTTTGGTCTCTCGGTACCACAACAACTGATAACTGGCCTTGAGTAAATTAGGATTTCCTAACTTGGGTTTCAAAAAGTTGGATCTAATTCCAATATTAAGATTAAGATTTACCATGACCCCTGACCTCAGGAGTTAAAACCACAGAGAGTGTATGTGACGCAGCTTCAGGATCTCACCTTTAGGCGTGCGGGAGGTGAACTCTGAGTCGAAGTAGAAGGTGTCGTCAGGTCGAGCCACGGCTGGCTTGAACGGAGGCTTAATCTCCCTACGGAACAGTTTCTGAAACACAAGCCCACGGGGTCAGCAATCCGTCAGGGTCAGCAGCATTGGGTCAAACAGACAACACACACACACAACAAACACAAACTGTCTCCAGGCCCTGCACGCTGTTGTAAGTGACCTACTGCACCACTGTGTTGCTATTATCATTATTATTATTTTTTTAAATAAAGAATTAAGAACTGATAAGACGTATAGCAGTGCAGTCTTACATTCCAGTCGATGGTGGAGAAGAAGGCGTGGCGCTTAATCTCCTCAGCACCATCCGGCCCAGAACCTGCACATTCACAAACCAACAAACAACATTCAGTAACAGGCTAACTGAGTGTGCTACTGGAGCTGGTGTATTGTAAAGACGCAGAGGTACCGAGTCTGTTTGTAGGATTTCTCTTGAAGAGCGCTCTCAGCAGACTCTGAGCTTCCGCACTGAGGAACTGAGGCATACCCAACCTCGCTCTACCAGAGAGAGAGAGAGAGAGAGAGAGAGAGAGAGAGAGAGAGAGAGAGAGAGAGAGAGAAAGAAAGAGAGAGAGACAGAGAGAGAGAGAGCAATGAGTAAGTGAGTGAGAGCGAGACAGACAGACAGAGAGAAAGAGAGAGAGAGAGACAGCGACAGAGAGAGAGAGAGCAATGAGTGAGTGAGAGAGAGACAGACAGAGAGAAAGAGAGAGAGAGACAGAGAGAGAGAGCAATGAGTAAGTAAGTAAGTGAGAGCGAGCGAGACAGACAGACAGACAGACAGACAGACAGAGAGAGAGAGAGAGCAATGAGTAAGTGAGTGAGAGAGAGACAGACAGAGAGAAAGAGAGAGAGACAGAAAGAGAGAGAGAGACAGAGAGAGAGAGCAATGAGTAATTAAGTGAGTGAGAGCGAGCGAGACAGACAGACAGACAGACAGACAGATAGACAGACAGACAGACAGACAGACAGACAGACAGACAGACAGACAGACAGACAGACAGACAGAGAGAGAGAGCAATGAGTAAGTAAGTGAGTGAGAGAGACAGACAGAGAAAGAGAGAGAGAGAGCGAGAGCAATGAGTAAGTAAGTGAGTGAGAGAGACAGACAGAGAGAGAGAGAGAGACAGAGAGAGACAGAGAGAGAGAGAGCAATGAGTAAGTAAGTGAGTGAGAGAGAGACAGACAGAGAAAGAGAGAGAGAGAGAGAGAGAGAGAGAGAGAGAGAGAAAGACAGAAAGAGAGAGAGAGAGACAGAAAGAGAGAGAGAGAGAGAGAGAGAGAGAAAGAGAGAAAGAGTGAGAGAGAGAGAGAGAGACACTGAAGTGTTACAATGCATGAAATGTTTAGTTGTTTTGACCAGTTGTTCTATAAATTCTTCATTTATATGAGGATTGTAATTATCGGTCATTATTTACCCAGCATTAAGATTTCTCAATTTTTCCGTGTGATCTGTGGGCTTTGTTTTAGGGGAATTCATTATTTGAAATTCTATTTTTAGTGTTTGACATGTAAACAGATTGAGTGAGTGAGGGTTGTGGTGGTGGTGATGGTAACCAGGGTTCTCCATGTCTACAACACACAGACACTTTATTTACCATCTAAACCAGCAATGAACCCACACGTGTCCTCCGAGGGTTGATATGGCCAGGGAGTGTCTCTATAACCGTTTCATATAATAACTTTCTGTGAGGGAGCTTTTAGAGGTGGACGTCTGGTTTGACCACTCTGAACTCTGTTTACATCCTAATTATGCAGACATTTGGGAAAATCTAATCTGTGGACCTCCCATTCAAATATTCAGCTGCGGTGCTTACTTCAGGATGAGGTTCATGGTCTCCTTTCGGTCCTTCCCTTGGAACGGCAGAGACCCCGTCAGCATCTCAAACTGAAAACACAAACAACTCATAGCGCACAACATACGGCATTTAGTTATGGCAGGTGGTGTAACTACAGTGAGAGAGACTCCTCCGTACCATCAGTACCCCAAACGACCACCAGTCTGCGCTGTGGATGTGCCCTTGCCTGTTGACCACCTCTGGTGCCATGTACTCCACCGTCCCACAGAACGAATACGCCTTCTTCTCGTGGTCTATCGCTTCCTTACACAGACCGAAGTCTACACACAAACACAAGCATGCATATTTACTCCCTCCTATTTCATCATACAGCACTTAATACCCTAACCTCACGGCAAATCTGGAAACACTACACGGACCGCTGTCCAATCAGGACTGTTCCCTCTGTGGTATGTACACAGACAGAGCAAAGGGAGCTCTCCCATTGGCCAGGACCTGCATGCTACTGTAGGTACCTGCTTCATTAGTGACAGATGATCCAACCCATCATGGGTTGATTTACAAAGGCGGTTCTAGATACCCTATGCAGGTTCTGTTTAGTGGCTAGTGATGTTAAAGAGCTGTGGCTGCTCTCTCTCAGAGCTTTCATTACTGTGACTAACACAACGTGTTAATAGGCATGAATGGGGCTGAACACCGAACATAAATACTGCTAAAAATAGACATTCGGGATTCAAATTGTCCAATCCCATTTCACCCCTCGCCCCAACACGCAGCCCTACCCCTCCACCTCGCTCGTTCTTGTGGTAAGGTTGTCCCATCTGTTGTTGAGATGGTGGGGTAGATTTAGATTTTAGATTTTAATCCCTTGTTGATCCCACAGTGGGGAAATTTAGTCTCGGCATTTAACCTATCTGTGAAGTGAAACACCCACATATACACTCACTAGTGAACACACACACTAGGGGGCAGTGAGCACACTTACCCGGAGCGGTGGGCAGCCCTATCCACAGTGCCCTGGGAGGGGTTGGGGGTTAGGTGCCTTGCTCAAGGGCACCTCATTCGTTACTGTCAGTTCAGGGAATCGAACCGGCAACCCTACGGTCACAGGGCTGGTTCCCTAACCTCCAGCGTCAAGTGTTCGGGCTACATGGCCCTTCATACTGAGATTTCTCAGAATTTCCAGAATTCCTAGAATGCCCGGCGAGTCACTGGCAAGATGGCTGCACAAGCGACCAAACAGACCCATAAATATGAGTATGTTCTCTGTTAAAAAGCCGCTGAGCTGTAAGACAACCACTGTAAAGCGTTATGGTCATTTTCTTCATTACACTAGTAATACGCTGATCTCTAGCAAAATCTCCACCTTAAACTGTGCAGCCACCTCAGGTACCAGAACGTAACTGCTGCACCATTTAAGGTGGACTGGGAAATTTCACTATGTAGTGCCGAGACATCGGCGTGCAATGAAGAAAATGACCATACACCAGCTTGTTTATTCTTAGACTGACTGATGTATAAAACTGAACTGAAGGAATCGTAAGCGCCCACGCTTTTCATCTGTTTACATCAAAGCCACTGGCGACAACTGATGACGTGTCTCGTTCTTGAAGGGTCGTCCTATTTCAAAGTGGGGAGACTGAAACCACTACCTGTTGTAACTCAGTTTCAAGGGGGAGGGTTACGCTCGAAAACAAGGAGGAGGGGTCAAAATAAGAAATGGGATTGGGCCTTACACATACGTACTTCACAAATGGTGCACTGCTTGTCTAGAGAAGCTAGAATTTCAAAGGCACACCGTTTGAGAGAATGGAGGCGTTTGAAGTTCAGCCAGGGTTTGGTGTTTTCCTACGATCAGCTGAAACGGTGAACCATTCAATAGTTTGAGAAAGATCACTAAAGATTCCAAAGCCCTTTTTTAAAACAAAGCATCACAGAGAACCGTGTGGGATCGTTACAGCAGAGTTGATCACTGTAATGGTCCTGGAACACAGACGTTTGAAGTGTGTAAGATGTTCTAGTGATGTTCTTTAGACTTTTATATAGCAGCTTCATTGTCAATCATATCAGAAGCATTTTAATTCATGCCTGTGATATTACTGATGGAGCTGTTTAGCACGTTTGTTATCTTTTAGCCTGTTAGCTAGATGACCAGCCAAGTTCTAGTTAGAAGATAAGCTAATTAGCCTGTCAGTTTACACATGAACTGGGTTCTTAGTTCATCAGTACACTTGGTGGTTCATGATTAGCACTAACCAAGAAACTGCATAAGCAGAAACCATGATGGTAAAGGCGGCGCTTTGATATGGATGGCTTGAATGGAAGGCTCTAACAGTCTGGAGTGTGTGTGTGTGTGTGTGTGTCTGTTACCTGTGAGTTTGATGTGTCCCTCCTCGTCCAGCAGGATGCTGAAACACAGAGACAGGGTTAACTACAGAAAATGTCCTGCCCTGTTTATAAACAGCTCTATGTGGTTTATTTCTCCGTCTCTATACCCCGTGTTTAGATGTGTCTGTTATATACACAGCATATACAACATCCTGAGACTTATTCAGTTTGGATAGAGTTTGGGCACACCTGTTAAACTACACTGAGATTCTCCTGATTAGTCTACAATGTCTTAAAGAGGGAACACACTACCGAGTGACTGATCTGGGGAGTGAGTGAGAGAGTGTGAGATAATGTGAGAGTGGAAATGAAGGGAAGAGTGAGGAAAAGTACAAGGGTGTAAGTAAATGAGAGTGAGAGAGTAAACAAGGGAAAGAGTAATTAAGCAAGTGAGTAAATGAGCGAGGGAATGAGTGAATAAGTGAGGAAATGAGGACCAAGTGTGTAATTGAGTAAGTGAATAAGAAAATGAATAAGTGAGTGAGTGAGTGAATGAATGATGTGCACGAATGTGTTAGCAAGTGCACAAGTGACTAAATGAATGGGTGAGTGAATGTGTGTAAAACAAAGTATGGGAGTGAATGAATATGCGAGTGGAAATGAGTGAGAGAATGAGTGAGAGAATGAGTGAGAGAGTGAGAGAACGAGTGAGCAGGTAAGTTCAGTACTTCTCAGGTTTGAGGTCCCTGTAGATGATGCCCAGGCTGTGCAGGTGATCCAGACCCAGAGCTAGCTCCGCCAGGTAAAACTTCACATCCTCCTCTGTAAACATCACCTGATAACACGCACGCACACAACCCACGCGTATACACGCACACAACCCACACGTATACACGCACACACACATGCACACACGCACGCACACACACGCACACAGCGGTGAGAAGATTCACTGCACAGATTAACAGAGCTGCACACAACAATCCTAATATTTTTCCATTAGCATGTAGAGCTGTATTATCAGTGTATCGAAACATATCATTATAATATTAGTCTAATATTAGTCTGGTATGAAGTATATACACAGTTAAATCACATTATTATGACTAATATCTGGAGTAACTGCCGTGCGCAGCACAGACGGCAGCCAGACGGGCTGGGAGTGACTCAGTAAAGTCCTGGGAGGCTGTCGCAGGTGTCTGAGTATATATATTACACAAGGCACAGCCTAATATTGAATATATCTCAGTATAGAGTATAATGCAGTACATCAGTACATTACATAGTAAATACTAGCCACTAGTCTACAGCATACATCAGTACACAGTTCAGCGGATATACTGTTTGTAAGTGTTGAGTATAAGCTGTGTATTAGTATGTAGAGAAGTATATGATATGTATGCATGTGGCATATACTGGGTGCAGTACCTCCTTGGACAGTCTGGTGAAGAGATCTCCTCCCCGCAGGAAGTCCAGAATCAGATAGAGCTTCCCCTCCGTCTGAAAGGCTGATCGCAAACACATTTTTATTATAATACAGCCACGGTTAGAATAACAGCTCACGGTGAAACCCAGCCAGGCTACAGTACAGCCTGCACATGGGTGGGGTTAGTTTAACATGTGTTAACACACACCTCAACAGTTTCGAAAGCCTTTTCTATCTCAGAGATATTTGTTTATGTGTTTTCTTACAAGCTGAATAGATTACTGTAATTGTCCTGTTACAGCAAAGTCGATCACTGTAATGGTCCTGTTACAGCAGAGTGGATCACTGTAATGGTCCTCATAGGGCAGAGTCGATCACTGTAACAGTCCTCTTACAGCAGAGTCGTTCACTGTAATGGTCCTTATAGGGCAGAGTGGATCACTGTAACGGCCCTCTTACAGCAGAGTCGATCACTGTAATGATCCTCATAGGGCAGAGTGGATCACTGTAATGGTCCTCTTACAGCAGAGTGGATCCCTGTAATGGTCCTCTTACAGCAGAGTGGATCCCTGTAATGGTCCTCTTACAGCAGAGTGGATCCCTGTAATGGTCCTCTTACAGCAGAGTGGATCCCTGTAATGGTCCTCTTACAGCAGAGTGGATCCCTGTAATGGTCCTCTTACAGCAGAGTGGATCCCTGTAATGGTCCTGTTACAGCAGAGTGGATCACTGCAATGGTCCTCTTACAGCAGAGTGGATCACTGTAATGGTCCTCTTACAGCAGAGTGGATCACTGTAACGGTCCTCTTACAGCTGAGTGGATCACTGTAACGGTCCTCTTACAGCTGAGTGGATCACTGTAACGGTCCTCTTACAGCAGAGTGGATCACTGTAACGGTCCTCTTACAGCTGAGTGGATCACTGTAACGGTCCTCTTACAGCAGAGTGGATCCCTGTAATGGTCCTCTTACAGCTGAGTGGATCACTGTAATGGTCCTCTTACAGCAGAGTGGATCCCTGTAATGGTCCTCTTACAGCAGAGTGGATCCCTGTAATGGTCCTCTTACAGCAGAGTGGATCACTGTAACGGTCCTCTTACAGCTGAGTGGATCACTGTAACGGTCCTCTTACAGCTGAGTGGATCACTGTAACGGTCCTCTTACAGCAGAGTGGATCACTGTAACGGTCCTCTTACAGCTGAGTGGATCCCTGTAACGGTCCTCTTACAGCTGAGTGGATCACTGTAATGGTCCTGTTACAGCAGAGTCGATCCCTGTAATGGTCCTGTTACAGCTGAGTGGATCACTGTAATGGTTCTCCTACTGAGGTTCCTAAGAAGTCCCTCCTCTACAATTTGTACAGAGCGCGGAAGCTCGGAGCCTAACAGCTAACAAGAGCTCATATCACTCCTGTTCTGAAAGAGCTGCACGGCTGCCTGTATCTATTAGAACAGACTCTGAAGTTCTGCTGCTGGTCTACAAGTTCTAAATCATTTAACACCTGGGTAAATCACAGAACCTCTCTCTGTTTGTCGTGATCTTAGATCTGCAGATACTCACCTTCTGAACACACCTTCAGCAAAATTCTTTCAGTTATACTGTGGAATTCAATTCCAACTTCTATTAGACAGTCAAGCGCAGCGCTCACTTTTATTAATATTATTATTATTATTATTGTTGTTATTAATAATATAATATTAATTAATTGTATAATTATAATATATCAATTAATAATAATAATAATAATAATAATAATAATAATAATAATTTTAAAGTATTACTATATATCTTTTTTATTTATACATATTTTTTAATCTGCTGAGTCAAAGAGTTTAGAGTCAAAGATGTAGAAAAGAAAGCGTGCTTTTATTTTACTGACCATAATGGAGTTTGACCACAAACGGGTGATTGACATCTGCCAGGATGTCCCGCTCCATCTTTGTTCGGACACGATCCCTCACTAACAGGAAAGAGAAATGGCTAAATAAGCAAAACGTAGATGAACAAACTTCTCCATATCTCTCCTACCCACCCATCTCAAACTGTATCCTTCAGGGCCCCTACAGGGTGGGGTGGTGGATCATTCTCAGTAGTGGTGGAGTGTTAGTGCGTGTTGTACTGGTGTTGGGGAAGAGGGCAAAATAACAGGCCTGAACTTCAACTTTCAGAAATTAACTGCAATTTGAATCGCAGTTGCACTACCGCTCAGAAAAACCACAACTAGATTTCTGGCTTCATTCCAGCAACAGAAAAACAGTTAAAGACAAAGAGAGAGAGAGAGAGAGAGAGAGAGAGAGAGAGAGAGAGAGAGAGAGAGAGGTAGAAAGAGGTAGAGATAGAGATAGAGATAGAGAGAGAGAGAGAGAGATAGAGATAGAGAGAGAGAGAGAGAGAGAGAGAGAGAGAGAGGTAGAAAGAGGTAGAGATAGAGATAGAGATAGAGAGAGAGAGAGATAGAGATAGAGAGAGAGAGAGAGAGAGAGAGAGAGAGAGAGAGAGAGAGAGAGAGAGAGAGAGAGAGAGAGAGAGAGAGAGAGAGGTGAAGGAGGTGAAGCTGCTGCTAAAAGCCACAAACAGCCTTTTGGGTAGAAAAGCTGAACAACAACTGAAGAGACTGAAACCACACTGACAAACAGCTGTGTAACCACTACCTACAGCCATCTCAGTAAACAACCAGCGAGTGAGAGAGAGAGAGAGAGGTAGAGATAGAGAGAGAGAGAGAGAGGTAGAGATAGAGAGAGAGAGAGAGAGAGAGAGAGGTAGAGATAGAGATAGAGAGAGAGACATAGGGATAGAGAGAGGGAGAGAGAGAGAGAGGTAGAGATAGAGATAGAGAGAGAGAGACATAGAGATAGAGAGAGGGAGAGATAGAGAGAGAGAGAGACATAGAGATAGAGAGAGAGAGAGAGAGAGAGAATGAATGAATATAATATAATATATACATTAATACACAGAGAGAGTGAAATTTTGAGAAAAAGAGAGAGAGAGAGCAGAACAGACAGCAAGTGAACAGGAGGGTCAGACAGATAGAGAGAGATAGAGAGAGATAGAGATAGAGAGAGAGAGAGAGAGAGAGAGAGAGAGAGAGAGAGAGAAAGAAAGAAAGAAAGAAAGAAAGAAAGAGAGAGAGAGAGAGAATGAAAGAAGTACAAACAACCTAGCCACAACAAGAAAGAGAGAAGGAAAGAAAGAGAGAGACAGAGCGAAAACGAAAGAAGTACAAACAATCTAGCCACAACGAGAGAAAGAGAGAGAAAGAGAGAGAAAGAGAGAGAGAGAGAGAGAGAGAGAGAGAGAGAGAGAGAGAGAGAGGGCGTGTATGTGCGCATGTGTGTGTGACCGTGGGAAAGAGGATGAGTGTAGGGAAGGTGTGGGTGGGTGTGTATAAATGTGTGTGTTTGAGTGTGTTTGTGTGGGTGGTTGTGTGGGTGGGGGTCTCGAGTGTTCTGTGTGTTTGAGAATGGGAACGCTCAAGCAATAGGGGAGCTGTGTGTGTGTTAGTGGGTGTGTGTGTGTGAGAGAGGCTTATGCCACATTGTGGGGGGCCAATACCTGTTTATACACTTGCACTGTGGGAACCACCAGTAGCAGTTCTGGGTAAGAGTGATGGTGGGTAAGTCTCCAGTAAATGAGTGGAGGTCTATTTAATGTACCGAGTTCACAGAAACCAGGTTAGTGTGTGTGTGTGTGTGTGTGTACACACATACCTTTTAGTGTGGCCTTCCTGAGTACCTTCATGGCGTACAGCTGGTTACTGTCCGGGGGCGTAATTTTTCTCACCAGAAACACCTGCACACAACCACAGTGATGACGACGACGATGATATAACACAACATTTAATTCATATTAATAAAAAATTATGATGACTGTGGGTGTGCCCACCTTGCCAAAAGATCCCTGGCCAAGCACCTTAAGCAGCTCGAACTGGGACGGGTCTGCTTTCTCCGCCCCCTCCTTAACCACATTTGTGATGTTGATCTCCTTGATGACATCATCATCCTATGCCAGGGAACAGAAAGGAGCAAGAGAGACAGTGAGAACACCACATCATCAGGTATCCTACCTGTGAGCTTAATGACATGTGGCCAAAGCTCTCAGAACACGCGTTACCACAACAAACAGAAACCAACCCGGTCTCCATCCTTCATCACTGCTACACTTCCTTATTCACCAGCTCACTTTCACCAGCACAGCACCAACCAAGTAAAGCCCTAAGAGATACCAGCACGAGTGTAGCAGGGCCCTGAACGCACGCAGGGAGAGCCAATAAACACTATACGAACCTAATGAGAAACTGCAGAACAGACTCAGTCTATACCACAGTATCTACATTTAGAGCTTAGAGTTATACACTCCACCTAATGAGAGTGCAAATGTGCACACACAGGAACCAGCAGAGGAACTCCACCTCACAGCACGGTTACGGGAAACGCACCCGCTTCACCCGCTTTATAAACCACTGCAACTTGCAGCTCGAAATACACCACACCACGGAGGAGCATTTACATATTCATCAGCCCAGCACTGTGTGCTCCTCCAGTCAAACCAGGTCTGACCACAGGCCACAGCTGTCCAGATATTGTTAGGCTTTGTTTGGCTGGGGGTCCGTTCTCATCACAGCATTGACACGGACGTGGGCAGTGCGTGTGTGTGTGTGGTGCTGGTATGAGTGTACTGGATGCAGCAGTGTTACTAGGATGGATGAAGGTGGGCGATGTTCATGTTTCACTCAGTAGAAGACTACTCCGGCACGGTGTCTGTGTGTCTGAGGCTGCGCTCATATGACATGAAGCGAGTCCAATCAGGATTCTCTGGGCTAATGTGACACGGATCAGATTTTTTTTCTGGGCTGCTGTTCAAATCAGATCTGAGTCACTGTCATATGTGGTCCTAGACTGGATGTGTATCCAATTCATGGGCATGGTTGGTCCCCACTGTGGGTGCACCTCATTCAGCGTTAATGTGGCAGAAGAGTCGAAGTGGGAGCCAGTAAACAATGGGAATGCCACACAACTGACCCTTTTTATTAAACTCCTGAGCAGAGCTGATTACCTCGGGCTCGTACTGCTGGTTAGTCTCTGTTCATGACTCACATGGTTCACCTTCATGTGATGTTACTGATGTGGATGTGCGCATGCGGGTCGTACCATTGTAATGATTGATCTGAGTCACTTACCGACATGAACGTGGACCATTATCCTAGTGAAGATCGGATCTGAGCAATGAAGCTTGTAACGTAAGCCAAAGTACAGTGCCATATATGGTGACGTGCTAGCGCAGTTAGCTAGCTATACACCATGACACAGCATCCTGAAATTCAAAACTAAGGCACCGCAATATATATATATTTCTATATGAATGAACACATTACTATCCTACTTGGAAACAACAGATCAATAGAGCAAACAGACCCTCAAATAACACGTCCAGAGGGTAAAGATAAGCTCCCCTGATAATAAGTCAGGTGGTAGTAACTCCAGGCCCCTGCAGATGGCGGTGCTGCACGAGGATACCAGAGAATACCAGTATGGTGTGATTGACGGATCCATAGATTGAAAAGAGGTGCTACAGTGCAGGGAATGTCTCGTTCCATGTGTGGAAAATGGCTCCAGAGCAGATGTTAATGATTGGCTAAAAGGAGTGACTGCATTTGGGTGTGGCCAAAGACCATAGTGTGAAGGAAGTAGCTGAATCTGCAGGTGTATGGAAGCGTACGGTCATATAGCAGTGGCTAAAATCCCAGTCTACAGGGAATTCTCCTTGGAATTGTGCCAGGGAAGGCATCCACCAAATCTGGCCCAACTGAGCAATTCTTTCACGTAAGGGTGTCGGAACACCGGTGTGGCCTACATCCAGAAACCTGTCAAAGACGCATCATATAAACAGAAAAGGGAAAGAAGAAACAGTGGCTATGAGCTTAGCGTCCATGTTTACCACCACCATGCGGCGACCTGGAACCAAATAGGCCTCGGACCCCTGCGTGTGTACGACTGGTCTGAAGAACTAGTTGGAGCTGATGGTTTAAAATGAAATTCAGAAAATAGAAACATGATGAAGTTCTATCAGCGTGTTGTCTACTGCTTGATGCTAAATCGAGGCTACAGGTCATCTCCTCACACAGGAAAAGATAGCTGTGACTGGGACAGATATGCTTTGTAAGGCTCTCTTTTGAAGAGCAGAAGAGCAGAGCAGAAGAGCAGCTGCCTCAAATATATGATCTGATATCACACATGAAAAACAGTGATGGTGAGTAGTACGTTCAGCCGACACCAGTGAGTTTCAGAGTGACTGGGTTCTCCGAGCCCTGTCAGTGTTGGTGTTGCGGGCAACAGATAAAGCTGATAAAAGTGTAGCTGCTGTAAAGAAGCATCAGCGTCTGAGCTCCACCATCACCCACTTCCTCCAGCGCGAGGAGGCCAATGAAGACAGGCTGATGATGGGTCCCAAATAACAGTGACCCCACTGCAGCGGTCAGTTCACTGTTGCTCCTAACTGCATCCTGTCTTGCAAACAAACACAAGACGCAGGACTTTGCGATGAAGGTTCGAAACTACCATTGCAGTATGTGTGTCAGTGAAGTAAACAGTAAATATAGAAAGAAAAAAAACAAAAACAAAAACAAAAAAAAACAACACTGCCCATGTTACTTCCCTTTCAGTCATATCGCTGATAACCACACACGCTGCCCTAGCGTCAAAGCATAACACAGCAGCTTCACGCGTCTAGCCCAGAGGTTCTCCGTCACTGAAGCACAAGAACACACAAGGGCTTCAAGTACAGGAGCAGAAACAAAGGCAAAGGATCAATACAAGCAATACTATATGGATAAACAGCTTAGAGAGGTTTAGAAACGCAAATACTCAAAAGTATGATCAGACACCTAGAGCATAAATAAAGCCCTATGGTCAAGTCTAAAGTATAACCAGAGGCCTAAAACTATGAACTGAGGTCTAATGTATAAACAGAGGCCTTAAATATTAACGGAGGCCTAAAGTATAAACTGAGGCCTAAAATATGAACAAAAATATAAACAGGCTTAAAGTATAACCAAAAGCCTAGAGCATATACAAAGCTCTAAGCCCAAAGTATGAACAAAGGACTAAAGTACGGCCCAAAGTATAAACAAAGGCCTACCATAAGGCCTAAAGTATGGACTAAGGTATAAACAAAGGCCTAAAGTATGGCCTAAAATATAAACAAAGGCCTAAAGTAAAGCCTAAGGTATGGCCCATTGTATAAACATAACATATATAGGCCTAAAATATAAACAAAGGCCTAACGTATGGCCTAAAGTATAAACAAAGGCCTAAAGTAAAACCAAAAGATTAAAAAGTATAATAAGAAGCCTAGAGTCTAAACAAAGGCTTAAGGTAAAGCCTAAAGTATAAGCAGAGCCCTAAAGTAATGCCTAAAGTATAAACAAAAGCCCAAAGGCCTAAAGTAAAGCCTAAAGTATAAACAAAAGCCCATCATAGGGCCTAAAGTATAAACAAAGGGCTAAAGTATGACCTAGAGTATGAACAAAGGCCTAACATTAGGTCTAAAGTACAAACAAAGGCCTAACATAAGGCCTAAAGTATAATCAAAGACTAAAGTAAAACCAAAAGATTAAAAAGTAATGCCTAAAGTATAAACAGAGGCTTAAAGCAGGTCTAAAGTATAAACAGAGCCCTAAAGTAATACCTAAAGTATAAACAGAGCCCTAAAGTAATGCCTAAAGTATAAACAGAGGCTTAAAGCAAGGTCTAAAGTATAAACAGAGCCCTAAAGTAAGGCCTAAAGTATAAACAGAGGCTTAAAGCAAGGTCTAAGGTATAAACAGAGCCCTAAAGCAAGGTCTAAAGTATAGACAGAGCCCTAAAGTAAGGTCTAAAGTATAAACAGAGGCTTATAACAAGGTCTAAAGTATAAACAGAGCCCTAAAGCAAGGTCTAAAGTATAAACAGAGCCCTAAAGTAAGGCCAAAAGTATAATCAAAGGGTTATAGCAAGGTCTAAAGTATAAACAGATGCTTAAAGCAAGGTCTAAAGTATAAACAGAGCCTTAAAGTAAGGTCTAAAGTATAAACAGAGCCCTACAGCAAGGTCTAAAGTATAAACAGAGCCCTAAAGTAAGGTCTAAAGTATAAACAGAGCCTTAAAGTAAGGTCTAAAGTATAAACAGAGGCTTAAAGTAATGTCTAAAGTATAAATAGAGCCCTAAAGTAAGGCCTAAAGTATAAACAGAGCCCTAAAGTAATGCCTAAAGTATAAACAGAGGCTTAAAGCAAGGTCTAAAGTATAAACAGAGCCCTAAAGTAAGGCCTAAAGTATAAACAGAGGCTTAAAGTAATGTCTAAAGTATAAATAGAGCCCTAAAGTAAGGCCTAAAGTATAAACAGAGGCTTAAAGTAGGTCTAAAGTATAAACAGAGCCCTAAAGCAAGGTCTAAAGTATAAACAGAGGCTTAAAGTAGGTCTAAAGTATAAACAGAGGCTTAAAGTAGGTCTAAAGTATAAACAGAGGCTTAAAGTAAGGTCTAAAGTATAAACAGAGGCTTAAAGTAGGTCTAAAGTATAAACAGAGGCTTAAAGTAAGGTCTAAAGTATAAACAGAGCCCTAAAGCAAGGTCTAAAGTATAAACAGAGGCTTAAAGTAGGTCTAAAGTATAAACAGAGGCTTAAAGTAAGGTCTGAAGTATAAACAGAGGCTTAAAGTAAGGTCTAAAGTATAAACAGAGGCTTAAAGTAGGTCTAAAGTATAAACAGAGGTTTAAAGCAAGGTCTAAAGTATAAACAGAGGCTTAAAGTAAGGTCTAAAGTATAAACAGAGGCTTAAAGTAGGTCTAAAGTATAAACAGAGGCTTAAAGTAAGGTCTAAAGTATAAACAGAGGCTTAAAGTAAGGTCTAAAGTATAAACAGAGGCTTAAAGTAAGGTCTAAAGTACAAACAGAGGCTTAAAGTAAGGTCTAAAGTATAAACAGAGGCTTAAAGTAGGTCTAAAGTATAAACAGAGCCTTAAAGTAAGGTCTGAAGTATAAACAGAGGCTTAAAGTAAGGTCTAAAGTATAAACAGAGGCTTAAAGTAAGGTCTAAAGTATAAACAGAGGCTTAAAGTACGAGTCATAAATAAACACATCTCCTGTTTGTTCAAAAGAAAAACTAATGATGGAATAATAACATTAATAACACTGAGCTGACGCTCACATAACCACCTTCATCTTTTACCCAGACTTCAGATCAGCACAGCCATCAACACCTTCTCAACACAGCCACCACCCACAACCATCACACTTCTCTTCCAGCAGCCGCAACATCACGACCATGAGCTGAAACACCACCAGCACAGCTGACCAGGTCAGCTGACCTCTGACCCCTGACAGCAGCATTTTGAAAATCAGAACCAAGCTTATTAACATATACATCAGCTTTAAAGTCAAGGTAACAGAATCAGCTTTCAAATGTAGGTGTTACAATGAGGTCAAATGGAAAATGCCCATGTAGTATGAACAGTGGTCACGTCGGGTACAGAAAACCATAAAGATGTGAGAAGTTCACCTCAAGGAGAAAAAAAAAGTAGGATATCGGTCCTTTAAATAATCGTGATCTCGTAATCACTGACCACAATAACTGCTGTTGCTGTAATCCAGCACTTTCATCAATGTCTTTCACAAGTAAGACACAAAACCACACCCAACCTTTAAACTAACCCCCCCTCTAATCTCTTCACAGAGGCTGGTGACCTCCACCGTTAAACAGGACGGCTCTCACGGCTGAACGGTCCCAGTTAGGCTTTCTTTCCTGCCGCATCAGAACCAGGAAGTAACTCGCAGTCTTATGCAAACGCTTGGGCACCACTAGCCAAATTCTATGCTGCTGTTGTGGGAAATAAGTGAGCATACCCTGTACAGAGTTCACGCCTCTACACATTCAACAAACATTTACTGAATATTTACTGAATTTAACATTAGAAAATAAATCATAAACTGCCTCCTGTGCAGAAGTTACAGCACCTT
The DNA here is from genome assembly GCA_024036415.1 of Prochilodus magdalenae. Lineage (NCBI taxonomy): Eukaryota > Metazoa > Chordata > Actinopteri > Characiformes > Prochilodontidae > Prochilodus > Prochilodus magdalenae. The sequence goes on along the minus strand of JAMWET010001985.1, from coordinate 369,236 downwards.
AAATGTGAAAAAAAAAATTGAAGCGGTGCAGCAAAATCAGCAGAACCATGCCGTGATTAAAGGTGCAGTGTGTAAGATTTAGGGGGCTGTATAATCAGAAATATGATCTTACTAAAAAAGCGTATAATTTACCTGTGACTAAAAGGCAAGGCTGTAGACCGAGATTTTCAGGCTTTTACACTGAAACGGCAGCTTGAAGACGTAGAAGGAAGAACTCTGGTTGGGATGTTGTACTGTAGCACATATTTATCAGTAGCTCCGTACGTAAAACTCTACTACCAGCATTAAAACTACGAGACTAAAGTTCAGCTTCCCGTTCTTATTTTCTCATTCCACCTTAAACAGTGCAGCATTTACAATCTGGTGCTGACATTCAGCTTCTTGTTCACCAGATTCTAGTTCCAATTTTCCTGTTCCACCTTAAATACTGCAGCATTTACATCCTGGCACTGACATTCAGCTGCTCATTCCCTAGCTTCTTGTTTCATTTTTCCAGTTCCACCTTAAATGGTTTAGAGATTACTATTACTATAACACCTTGGGTGCTGGAATGTAACCGTTGCACCAATTAGGGTGGAAAAGGGAAATTCAATCTGAAAGCTGCGAATAAGAAACTAAATATCATCACCAGAATGTAACTGCTGCACTATTTAAGGTGGAACGGGAAATTCTTGAGGGAAATCCGCCAAATTCGACAAATAATGGACGGAACTTATTAATTAGCATAAAAACACAAGAGAAAAGGAAGGACAGTGCATCCTCACCATCCATGAGTAGGAGGAGTGGGTTCAGGGGGTTCATTGCTCCTTTCAAGTTTGTGACAGAAACGGCAACCACTGCATAAACACCATAGCAACTACCTGGAATACCACAGAAGCTTTCAAGCAATGAGCTGGAGGTACAAACACCTAACTTTCCACAGCCACTGTCTAGCAACCACCTGGAACCCTGTATCACCCACTACAGCAACCCCACTGAGATACTGCACCACAGAGCTCACTCAGCAAACCCTTAACACCAGCCAGCATCCCCAGAACGCAACCAGCAATGCTCTCGGAGTCACCTGGAAAACCCCAACAGTAGCTCCCTGACCAGTCAGGCTGGAACGGCTCACCGGGACAGCTAGCTCACTCTGCCTTTAATTCAGGAAACGTCTTCAGTTATTAAGGTCGATATTCCTGGACCTTTTCTGTAGAACCGTGTGAATGTGTGTGACAGCCACTGTGTGTGCGACTGTGTGTGTGAGTGTGTGCACTGACCGTCCACGGCCCCGGGTCGGCTGCTGAAGCTGTGCTGGACGCTGTAGAGGTTTTACAACTGTTGGTCTCCACTCGAGGATGAACGCTAGTGCTGTTAGCGCTGTGAGCTAACGCTTTACTGTGAGGTCGTCTGAACAGAGAGTAGAGAGTCAACAGCTGCCTGACTTTAAACTTCCTTCTCTCTTTCTCTCTCTCCATCTCTCCGCTAGTCCGGGCATCCCACCATCATCTCCTCCTCTATCTGTCCTGCCCTGAGGCTGAACTGACCAAGTCCTGCATGTCCAGTCCTGCGTGAAGCCGAGCGACTAACCAACCCCTTCTCTAACTTACAACTTAAACTACCACACAGCGGCAGCTCCGACCTGAGAGTGAGAGTGAGTGAGAGAGAGAGAGGGTGTGCATACTAAGATGAACTGAGACAGGAAGGAAGAGGTTGAGAGAGAGAGAGAGAGAGAGAGAGAGAGAGAGAGAGAGAGAGAGAGAGAGAGAGAGAGAGAGAGAGAGAGAGAGAGAGAGAGACAAAAACAGTGAAAGAACGAAAGAAGAGAGACAGAGATCAATGACAGAGACAATAGAGAGAAAGAGAAGAGCCAGTGAAATGAAAGAAGGAAAAGAGAAAGAAAAAGAGAATCAGAAATGGAGATAAAGAGCTGTGTTCCAAATCGCTGTTCATAACCCCTCTTCTTCATTAAACTAATTACGGCTGTGTGTCCAAACCACCTCTGTTTATATAACCCTTGTTTTAAAACTCATTATGACTGTGTTCAAAATCACTTCTCTACATAAAGTCGCCTTCATGCAAAGCCACCTCTGTTCTAAACTCATTAACGCTGTCTTCGTTCTAAACTCATTACGGCTGTGTTCCAATCCCTCCTGTTCATACAACCACCTTCGTTCTAAACTCATTACGGCTGTGTTCCAAATCCCTCCAGTTCATACAACCACCTTCGTTCTAAACTCATTACGGCTGTGTTCCAAATCCCTCCAGTTCATACAACCACCTTCGTTCTAAACTCATTACGGCTGTGTTCCAAATCCCTCCAGTTCATACAACCAACTTCGTTCTAAACTCATTACGGCTGTGTTCCAATCCCTCCTGTTCATACAGCCACCTTCGTTCTAAACTCATTACGGCTGTGTTCCAAATCCCTCCAGTTGATACAACCACCTTCGTTCTAAACTCATTACGGCTGTGTTCCAATCCCTCCTGTTCATACAATCACCTTCGTTCTAAACTCATTACGGCTGTGTTCCAATCTCTCCTGTTCATACAGCCACCTTCGTTCTAAATCATTTACGGCTCCAATCCCTCCTGTTCATACAATCACCTTCGTTCTAAACTCATTACGGCTGTGTTCCAATCTCTCCTGTTCATACAGCCACCTTCGTTCTAAACTCATTACGGCTGTGTTCCAAATCCCTCCAGTTCATACAACCAACTTCGTTCTAAACTCATTACGGCTGTGTTCCAATCCCTCCTGTTCATACAACCACCTTCGTTCTAAACTCATTACGGCTGTGTTCCAATCCCTCCTGTTCATACAACCACCTTCGTTCTAAACTCATTACGGCTGTGTTCCAATCCCTCCTGTTCATACAGCCACCTTCGTTCTAAACTCATTACGGCTGTGCTCCGAATCACTTCTGTTTATAAAGCCGACTTTGTTGAAAACCTCATTATGGCTGTGTTCCAAATACCCCCTGTTCATAGAACCACCTTTGTTCTAAACTCATTATGGCTGTGTTCCAAATCACTTCTATTTATAAAGCTACCTTCATGCAAAGTCACCTCTATACTCATTAACGCTGTGATCTACATCACTCCGGTTCATAAAGCCGCATTTGTTCAAAACTTATTACGGCTGTATTCCAATTCACTTTCATTCATAAATCCACCTTCATTCTAAACGTATCATGGCTGTGTTTCAAATTGCTTTTGTTCATAAAGCCATATTCATGCAAAGCCACCTCCTTTTGAAACTCCTAAACATGGTGTTCTTCATTTTAAACTAATTACGCCTGTGTTCCAAATCCCACCTGTTCCTTCCATCTAAACTAATTATGGATGTGTTCCAAAATGCAAAGCCACTTCCATACTCATTATCAATCAATAAATCAATAAATGTTTATTTGTTTAGCTCTCATTAATGTTCTATGTTTATTAAGCTATCTTTGTTCTACGCTTCATTTCGGCTGTGTTCCAAATGCCTTCTGTTCATTTCCCCTTCCCTACCGCCTTCTCAGTCTGTGTCCAGTGTGCGAGTGTCCGATCTAAAACAGTAAACACTCACTGGTTGTGCAGTAAACAGATCAGCAGCACAGGCACGGTCTGATAGCAAGCACGCACAGGCCTGCCCACTGGAGGGCGCCAGATATTCTCTGAGAGAGAAATTGACATATGACTTCGCTGCCGGGTTAAGACATTAGTGGGTGTTCAGCAAAGCAGAAGAGGGCAGCCAGAACTCCAGTGAAACCCCTAAACTGCGGGCTCCAGGTGTGCTCTTACCTGTCTGATTCTGGTGAAGTCCTTCTCCACCCACGTAATCGCTGACCGCTTCTGTTTGGGGCAGGAGGACAGACTCAGTTCACATGCACCACAGCTGCGATCCAAAACACTGACAGCTGAAAAATGACCATGTTATGGCCACTATAAGTTCCAAATCGCTTTTAGTCACAAGCCGACTATATTATAACTCAAAAAATCCGCTATTATTTTTTAAATATAGGCTATATAGAGTATATATATATATATATATATATCATTCAGCATCTACTATGAATTATTCACCATCTATTATGAATTATTCACCATCTATTATGAATTATTCAGCATCTACTACGAATTATTCAGCATCTATTATGAATTATTCACCATCTATTATGAATTATTCAGCATCTACTACGAATTATTCAGCATCTATTATGAATTATTCAGCATCTATTATGAATTATTCAGCATCTACTATGAATTATTCAGCATCTTCTACAAATTATTCAGCATCTGCTATGAATTATTCAGCATCTACTATGAATTATTCAGCATCTACTATGAATTATTCAGCATCTGCTATGAATTATTCAGCATCTACTATGAATTATTCAGCATCTGCTATGAATTATTCAGCATCTACTATGAATTATTCAGCATCTACTATGAATTATTCAGCATCTGCTATGAATTATTCAGCATCTACTATGAATTATTCAGTATCTACTATGAATTATTCAGCATCTATTATGAATTATTCAGCATCTACTATGAATTATTTAGCATCTACTATGAATTATTCAGCATCTACTATGAATTATTCAGCATCTACTATGAGTTATTCAGCATCTATTATGAATTATTCAGCATCTATTATGAAGTATTCACCCTCTATTATGAAGTATTCACCATCTATTATAAATTATTCACCATCTATTATGAATTATTCACCATCTATTATGAATTATTCACCATCTATTATGAAGTATTCAGCACTATCATGAATTATTCAGCATCTATTATGAATTATTCACCATCTATTATGAATTATTCACCATCTATTATGAAGTATTCACCATCTATTATGAATTATTCAGCACTATCATGAATTATTCAGCATCTATTATGAATTATTCACCATCTATTATGAAGTATTCACCATCTATTATGAATTATTCAGCACTATCATAAATTATTCAGCATCTATTATGAATTATTCACCATCTATTATGAATTATTCACCATCTATTATGAAGTATTCACCATCTATTATGAAGTATTCAGCATCTATTATGAATTATTCAGCATCTACTATGAATTATTTAGCATCTACTATGAATTATTCAGCATCTACTATGAATTATTCAGCATCTACTATGAGTTATTCAGCATCTATTATGAATTATTCAGCATCTATTATGAAGTATTCACCATCTATTATAAATTATTCACCATCTATTATGAAGTATTCACCATCTATTATGAAGTATTCAGCACTATCATGAATTATTCAGCATCTATTATGAATTATTCACTATCTATTATGAATTATTCAGCATCTATTATGAATTATTCAGCATCTATTATGAATTATTCAGCATCTATTATGAATTATTCACCATCTATTATGAATTATTCACCATCTATTATGAATTATTCACCATCTATTATGAATTATTCAGCACTATCATGAATTATTCAGCATCTATTATGAATTATTCAGCATCTATTATGAATTATTCACCATCTACTATGAATTATTCAGGAACTCTAATGAAACTGCAGTTCTTTCATGTAGATTTTTAAGTTTTACAGGGCCGCCTCTCACCGAGTCAGACTGACCGTCCTTGCGTCACTCCTTAGTTCCCATTTTCACCAAACCGTGAGAGGAAGACGGAAACGTCAACATTTTCTCATTTCCTGTTCTGATCATTCTACAAAGCTCAACACCGCCGCACCCATATACTGTCTGGCATTCTCATCAGCGGCCAGGGGAAGTGGGAGGTGTGGCCTAATAAAGATTACCCAACATCCACTTCCTCTCTTCTTTCTGCTATTTCTTGAGAGTTGTAGCTACAGGAGTCAACAACAAAGTCCTACAGCTACACCACAACCCAGCATGCATCCATGTTCATAGAGAACAGTGCGTCATACAGTGTTCCAAACCAACAGCATCCACGCTGGAGACACGTGGGAGGAGATGCGGTGTAAGACTACCGCCTTGCAAAAGGAAGGAGAAACATCAAAGACTAGTTAAAGCTCCAGGGAAAACGGGCCTCCTAACAAACACCTGGAAGACCTGGAACATCAAGCTGCACTCCTGCTTCAGATCTGAGAACATCCACAGGTGTGTCTGTCCATCCTTCTTCCACTGTGAGAAGACACCTCAACACTATGGGGGTCTGAAAGGAGGTGTGGCTATTCAATGAGCTCCTCACTGAGAAAAGGAGACACACACATCCAAACACATGGTGGTGTTCTCAGAACAATGGACTGACCACCCCAGAGTCAAGAACCTCAACACCACTGAGTGCGCTAGTGTTTATTTGGAAGGTGTGAGGAAGCAGAAGATGCTGAACCAGCTTCTAGGAAGGACAGAGCTTTGGAGGTGTGTCTCTGTGAGTCTCCTAAAAAAGAAGGGAAGCTGGAATGAAGGTAAAGAGTGGACACACTAAACACCTCATACTACACGCAGTTGCTGAGGATTCTGGGTAACGGGTTGTATCCTGGTGCTATATTATGGACCGTTCTAAATGGTTAATAAATGAACCGGCTCCTGACAGACCTCATACTTTCTACCTCTGGTCAGAAAGGCAGGCAGATGAGGAACTGTTCACTTTCTCCCTCACTCCCCTCCTTTCACTCCTCCCTTGCCTCTCCCCTTCATTCCTGCTCCTCCGTTCCCTCTCTCTCTGTTCTGTGAATGTCGGATGGATAGAGAGTAAACTTGCCTCACATGCGCGCGGCTTGGTGCGGAAGATGTGCCTCCACATGTCCGAATACTCGCCGGAGAGACCCGCTCGCACTGACACAGTTAACCATTTACATTCATTTTGCATTTCCTCTTTTTCTCTCTCTGCGAGCGAGACAGAGGGGGAGGACAAGAGTAAGGCGGAAATTTCAGAGTTTAGGAGCTTCTGAGGAAACCACCACACGTGACCTGAGCGGAACCACACAAAACATACCAACAAATAATAACAGACCTTACAGTCCGAAGGGGAAGGCCACCAGAATTTCAAAATTCACTGCATAAATCACACGTGTCACAGACTCAACCGACAACAACCGATCTTCTTTACAGCAGTGGTGATGGGAAGCAGGGTTCTCCACGTCTACAACACAAATATAGTCATTTTATTTACAATCCAACCACCAGCCGAGGTCTAGGACACCCTAATCACCCTCTAGGACCCCATGCACACCCTAAAATGAATCTGGTGGTCCCTGAAAATAAGTGTACAGCTGTTTCACCCACACTCAGCGAGCTTCTGTCTACTAACTAACTAGAGCTGTAGAACTGGTCTGCCTCAGGGTGGCGCTGTCGTAAACTGCTTCCCCCAGGTGGTCCTTCATAGCCCATGTAACTATAGCCTGGGATACCTCTGGAAAACTTTACCATGTGACGCAGAACACCTGTAAGTCTGAAAACTCGAAGCCCAGTTCCTCCCAGAGTCTGAATGGATGAGTGAATTATAACAGGAGGAGATAATGAGTAAGATACTGGGGTTGATGTTTGGAAGACTACCAAACTAGAACAGTCCCAGAAGAAGAACTGATACACCATATGCTTAAGCATCAGCGCCGCTACGCCAAATGAAGGCATACTCAACACTATGCCTGGTCATCTTGTACCACGCCTGAACAAGATTGTACCCACTACTGCTCCCTCTGCTGGCCTGTGCTCATATTGCACTTAACGTTCGGGACCTGAGCACACTCATGTCTTTGCTTCCACTGGTCCCATGCATTGTTTACTAGAAACGCTTCACACTTCAGGTTCACATTCCGAACGGAGAGTCTTGGGCCACTGTCTCTATTCTCCTCGGACAGGACAAAAAAAGGACAGGACTGCGCTGCTGGGTATTTTCCCACAACGTTCTCCAGCTTTGACTCCTAATCTGCATATGGTCTCGTACCAGGCTGAAGTGCGCTTCTTATTCAGCAGCTTCTTTTCAAATTGTTCTGGAATGGAACTAAATGATGCAACAGTTACATTCTCGTGCTTTAGACCAGAGTGACCCCTTTGCCACCATGTTTGTTTAATGGTCGCATCATTGAAATGTTTGAGTTCTGTGCTCATCATGTAAAGTAGCCACCTTTCTCTGCAAGCGAAACAACAAAGCATCCCTCAAACTACCGAGCCTCCTTCCAGACACCCAGAAAAACCAACCAACCAACCAAAAAACAATCAAACAAACAAAAAAACGCACACAACACCAACCAAACAGGAAAACAACCAAAAAAAACAACCAACCAAAAAACAAACAAAAAAAAAACCACAACAGCCAACCAAACAGGAAAACAACCAAAAATACAAACAACCAACCAAAAAACAAACAACCAACCAACAAAAAAAACAAATAACGAACCAACCAACAAAAAAAAAAACAAACAGCCAACCAAACAGGAAAACAACCAAAAAATAACCAACCAACCAACAACCCCCCCCCCAAAAAAAGGCCCACCAAACAGGAAAACAACCAAAATAATAATAATAATAAACAACCAACTAACCAACAAAAAAACACTACTAGCACTGCCCTCTGAGCACCTTATAGCTGTTTTTTTTTTAAGAAGAGCTTTATGTACCTATGTTCTCCATATCTGGTTCTACAGCAGAACGGGAGGTACACCGACCACTTTAAAACAGACAATAAGCCACACCCCCTTCTCCTCTCTAGAGCCAGTGCTGGGTTGCTAAGCAGCAGCTGGAGGACAATCATCTCCTCACACGTGCATGGAGAACCCAGACACTCTTCAGCTTCATTATCACACATTTCAATACTGTTACAGTCCTCACACCAACCTCACACCAACCGCACATCCAGCAGCTGCTCTCACATCTCTACCATCTATATCGCCGAAATCACACACAATACATAATTATAATCATAATCTCCAATAATGTATTACACACAATATACAACAATAACCTATATCTCCAGTAAAATATCCTACACAACATAACAATACTCCATACCTACAATACTATATTATAGAATAATGTATAATACACAATACAAAATTTAAATCTGTATCTTCAATAACATGTTGGGCACAGCCCATAATAACATATGACTACAATACTGTCATATACAACATTTAATAATAATCCATATGTACAATAATATAGAACACACAATACACAGATAAACTGTGGCTATTACTAAACACAATGTATTCTTTCCTAAAAATTGATGGGTCTTCTTTAAGGGCTCATTAGAACAAACAACACGTTTTATCTGGAACCATGACTTTTATAGACCAACCAACCAACCAAAAATACAACCAACCAACCAACCAACCAACCAACCAACCAAAAACACAACCAACCAACCAACCAAAAACACAACCAACCAACCAAAAATACAACCAACCAACCAACCAACCAACCAAAAACACAACCAACCAACCAACCAACCAACCAAAAAACAACCAACCAACCAAAAAACAACCAACCAACAAAAAAAACCCCAAAACAACCAACCAAGCAAGCAAACAACCAACCAACCACTGTTCTGTATATGTTCTACGTACTAAAGAACCATCAGTTTTAAGAGTGTGATCTCCTTTTTATATATTTTTATTGTTTCATATTGGTTTTACAGGGGTTGGAAAATGAAACTGAAACACCTGGTTTTAGACCTGGTGTAGGGCCTCCTTTTGCGGCCAATACAGCGTCAGTTGGTCTTGGGAATGACATATACTGTGTCCTGCACAGTGGTCAGAGGGAGTTTAAGCCATTCTTCTTGCAGGATAGTGGCCAGGTCACTACGTGATGCTGGTGGAGGTTCGTCCTTCTTGGTGGTATGCTGACATTACCCTGGATACCGTGGCTCTTGATACATCACAAAGACTTGCTGTCTTGGTCACAGATGCGCCAGCAAGACGTGCACCAACACGTTTGTCCTCTTTTGAACTCTGGTATGTCTCCCATAATGTTGTGTGCATTGCAGTATTTTGAGCAGAACTGTGCTCTTACCTGCTAACTGAACCTTCACACTCTGCTCTTACTGGTGCAACGTGCAATTAATGAAGATTGGCCACCAGGCTGGTCCAATTTAGCCATGAGACCTCCCACACTAAAATGACAGGTGTTTCAGTTTCATTGTCCAACCCCTGTATGTTCTGCTAATAAACTGATTTATTATTTTTAAGGTATCGTTCTTTCATCATTCTTATTTTTCTGTTTATTTGTAAAAAGCACATTGATCTATCTGTGCAGATACACACATAAACCTATTTATAGCGGTTACTGTTTATGTTTCACTACTGTATAAATACCTTCCACATTCATCTACTCAGATTCACCAGGTCGTTTCCTGGAGAACTGTAATCAAAAATACTTAATTCTTGCCTTGTTTGTTGGAATTGCCCACAAAAAAAAAAAAAACAACTTTATGAACATATTTTACACATTTTTATTGCTTAGTACTGACAAAATTAGCCATGAGCATCAACGCTTAAACCTATAACTTTGTGCAGCCGGACAAACAGAAAGTGCACACATTTATTGTGAACTCACATTATAACATAATACAACTGAAAATAACTGACTAACTCACTAACTAGGAAAGGTACAGATATAAAAACTGCTCATGACCTCACAACCCTTAAATAGTTTCATCATAATCCTTTAAAAACACCACCGCCTGCATATCAGCTACACCCGCTGCATGTTACGGCCGCTACAGCTATAATCCTCTGTTTGGGTATAACGCTAAAGCAGAGGATGTACTCAGAGGTTGGAGCCTTCAGACCAGCGCTGTGCTATAAGGGTCATCAGCACCGTGTGACTGCAGACCTTCCTGATAGGACACAACAGAACTGTGTGTCTCTCTGTGAAACACCAAGTGGGCATGAATATGCACAACAGCCTAAATAGCTCAGCGAATAAACATGAGCTATGTTAATGAAGCGGCTGGTGAAGGACACTCACGGACGTTGTTGTGTAGTTCAGCACCAGCAGCTCAGCAGTCTAACAACTACATGAACACACCACACTGACTTCATTACAGTAACCTGCACCACCTACACATAACACCAGGGGGCAGCAGCTCCACCAAAAGAGAAAAAGACAGGGGGGGAGAGAGAGAGAGAGAGAGAGAGAGAGAGAGAGAGAGAGAGAGAGAGAGAGAGAGAGAGAGAGAGATGGAGATTGAGAAAGAGAGAAAGAGAGATCAGAGAGAGAGAGAGACCAGTACAAAGACTGAGACAGAACAGACTATAAAAAACAGAGACTATACAAACCATCAGTACAGATTGTGAAACTAACACAAACAGAAAGCAGTGATCAGTAAACTGTATGACTTTTACTTAAGCCTGTTTTTGTAAATAGAGGAACACAGTACAAACACCACCATTACTGTAACCTACATCAACACTACTATAAAAAACATCAATACCACTGTAAACACCACCATTACTGTAACCTCCATCAACACTACTATAAAAACCATCAATACCACTGTAAACACCACCATTACTGTAACCTCCATCAACACTACTATAAAAACCATCAATACCACTGTAAACACCACCATTACTGTAACCTCCATCAACACTACTATAAAAACCATCAATACCACCGTAAACACCACCATTACTGTAACCTCCATCAACACTACTATAAACACAATCAATACCACCGTAAACACCACCATTACTGTAACCTCCATCAACACTACTATAAAAACCACCCATTAAACACCACCGTGTAACCTCCATCAACACTACTATAAAAACCATCAATACCACTGTAAACACCACCATTACTGTAACCTCCATCAACACTACTATAAAAACCATCAATACCACTGTAAACACCACCATTACTGTAACCTCCATCAACACTACTATAAAAACCATCAATACCACTGTAAACACCACCGTTACTGTAACCTCCATCAACACCATCAATACTGTAACACCACCATTACGTGTCCATCAACACTACTATAATAAAACCCATCAATACCACTGTACAACACAACACTACTATAAAAAACATCACTACCACTGTAAACACCACCGTTACTGTAACCTCCATCAACACTACTATAAAAACCATCAATACCACTGTAAACACCACCATTACTGTAACCTCCATCAACACTACTATAACCTCCATCACTGTAAACACTACTTACTGTAACCTCCATCAACCATCACCATCAATACCACTGTAAACACCACCGTTACTGTAACCTCCATCAACACTACTATAAAAAAACATCAATACCACTGTAAACACCACCGTTACTGTAACCTCCATCAACACTACTATAAAAACCATCAATACCACTGTAAACACCACCATTACTGTAACCTCCATCAACACTACTATAAACACCATCAATACCACTGTAAACACCACCGTTACTGTAACCTCCATCAACACTACTATAAACACCATCAATACCACTGTAAACACCATCGTTACTGTAACCTCCATCAACACTACTATAAACACCATCAATACCACTGTAAACACCACCATTACATCATGAATACAGTCATTACTGTAATCCTCAACACTGCTGTAAAAACCATCAACACTACTCTAATCCACTCAACACTGTAAACTTCAACAATACTACTTTAAATGCTATCAATACTACCGTAAATGTAGTCAATACTGTTGTAAACTCTGCTGCAAACGCTATCAATACCACTGTAATAACCTTTACTGTAAGGTCCATCAACACTGCTGTAAACACCATCAACACCATTGTAAACTCCAACACCACTGTAAGAAAGAAAAGTGCAAAAAAAAGTACAAAAAGGTCAAAATGTAAAAAAGAACAAAAAATAATTTAGAACAACAGAACAAAGGGAGGGCAAAGGACAAAAAAAAACCCAGAGAGAGAGAGAGAGAAATAATGCGATTAGCTGATAATAGGAGATTAGAGGTCAGTGTGAATGCAGTTATTGACCTGGTCAGTCTGCTGAATCAATAGCTAATCTGACGAGGGTGATAAAGTGAACCAGCAGGCTCTTAAAATTCAAATCAGCCTCTGAATGAGTCACAACTGCTCAACACAGACACGGAGTGAAGGAGAAAGAGAGAGAGAAACAGAGGAGAGTGAGACACGTTAAAATAAAGAGAGATGAAGGAAAACCGCAGTCGTTCTTTTCTTTTAAAGCTCTGGTCAGTATAATTCTCTAACTCGTATTCAAACTGATCCTGTCAGAAACACGTCTACCATTTAACCAACCAACAAACCAACAAACCAACCAACCAACAAACAACTGTAATTCTTCAAGCACATATATAACACCACAGCTGCTCAGAGCTAGACCGACCAATCAGAACCTCCGACTAGGGCTGACACACTCCAATTGGTGGATCTCTGTGGCACTGTGATGAATGATGTAATCCAGCAGCATACTCTGACTGTAGAATCCCACACAGTCATGAATGAGTTATGGGGGGGTAGAGCGATAAGTAGAGAGTAACACAGAAAGCGGAGAGACCACAAGAAAGAGGGAGAGAAGAAAGCAAGAGAGAAATAGAGATGGTGGTAAGGATAAAGAGTAAGACAGAGGGAGTGATAAAGGGAGAGAAAGAGAGAGAGAGAAAAGAAAAAAATACTAAAGAGACAGATAGAAAGAGAGAAAAGAAATAAAGAGAGAGAGAGAGAAAGAGAGAACAGAGAGGAAGAGATCAAAGGGCATAACTCTATAGTAACCGAAGTGATAAGGATGAGCACAGTAACCATGACAACATGGCACTCTGTGGTAGCGGGAACTGAGAGGCACCGTGCATGGGCATATGCGTACACGCACACACCCCTACCTCAGTCATTCAGGCTCTCAGTCATTCAGTCACTCAGTCACTGACCAGGCAGTCTCAACATCAACACATTTAAGGAGGACAGGAGGTGACTGTCCAATTCATACTCTAAACAACAGGGGTCAGTATATAATTAAACAACGCTCCTCCTCCCTCTTCACACCTTACCATCAAACTCCCTCCAATTTCCCCTCAGCACCGTCTCCAGCGGTTAACTCTTCTTCTGCTTTTATTTATATCACTTTTTTTGTTTTGCTGCTGAATCTGAATTTTTGAGGAGAGATTCAGGCATTGTTGTGTTTACTACCTTCCCTTTAATGATGTACCCGGGAGCAGCACCTTCAAACTGAAGTTAAAATACACCGTCAGAGCAGCAGCACCACTTCATCCACACCACGCAACAGTCACTCACTACAAAGTAGCACAAAGCGGTATTACGAGACAGGACATTCCGGGGCTAGCTGGCTTAGCATGCTAACTTTAGTAGATACCACTGATACACCATACAGTCTCTGACCCTCCTTCACAACTGCCATTTCTTCACAGTGTTGATTATATTAGTTTAATTTAGAACACTTTAAACTAAATCTGTGATACACTACAGGAAGTGTAGGGGGCGATATGACCCACACGGTCATTCTGGCAGAATGTAATAGACTACAGGAAGTGTAGAGGGCGATATGACCCACACGGTCATGCTGTATAACGCTCTTTATCAAAACCCCATTCTTTATGAGAACCTCTGCCCTGCTGGTCTAATTGGTAAATTTGACTTGCCCTTCGACCTTTATGATTACTTTAAAACATGGAGAAGAAAAAAAAAAACCATTAACAGTAAGAAATTTATTCACCACATACAGAGAGAGAGTGTGCGAGTGTGATCTGTGCTCTCCATCAGTTTACCCTGCATTTATTAAACCAAGAACAGCCCATTAATAACCGGAGAGAGAGAGAGAGAGAGAGAGAGAGCGAGAGAGAGCGAGAGAGAGCGAGAGAGGACTCTGAAAGGGCGTGTGTGCAATAGGTTCAACTCTTATCACTCCATTTGACTAGTGTGATTTATTATGGGGGAAAGAAAAGAGCTAAAACGAAGGAATGGAGAAAGAGGAGAGAAGAAAAATGAGAAATAGATAGAAAGGAGCAGGGGAGGAGGGACCGAGAGATAGATGTGATATTTACACCCACAAGTTCATAACAGACTGAAGGACAACTTCAAGCCTCACTGACTCTCCTCATTTCTCTAGAGCTGTAACGGCCAGGCAGGGACACGCGGGGGAGACAGGCGATATACGGTCAGCGGGCGTGTTCAGAAACGAGGGTGATTAATATCACTATATACTACAGAGGGAGAGAGAGAGACAGACAGACAGACAGACAGACAGACAGACAGACAGACAGACAGACAGACAGAGAGTCAGAGAGAGAGAGAGAGAGAGAGAGAGAGAGAGAGAGAGAGAGAGAGAGAGAGAGAGAGAGAGAGAGAGAGAGAGAGAGAGAGAGAGAAAGACAGACAGAGAGACAGAGACAGAGAGAGAGAGAGACTGAAAGACAGAGGGACACAAAGAGAGAAAGAAATATAAAATATAAAAACAAAGAAAGAAAGAAAACAAAAGTAAGAGAATGAAGAAGAAATAAACACAGAAGGAAAAAAAAGAGAAAGAAAAGAAAAATAAGAAAATGTGAGAGAAAGAAAGATAAAGAAAAAGAAATACAAAAAACCCAAGAAAGTGAGAGAGCGGGAGAGAGCTCTACTTCACCAATGTTAGCCTCTATTCTCCATACCAACACTGAAGATAACGCCGCTAGCTCAACTGACTAGCCAAGACCTACCATTAGCCTGCTCTCTGCACCAACACTGAAGATAACACCACTAGCTCAACTGACTAGCCATGACCTACTGTTAGCCTGCTCTCTGTACCAACAATGAAGATAACGCCGCTAGCTCAACTGACTAGCCATGACCTATTAGCCTCTGCTCTCTGTACCAACACTAAAGGCAACACACCTAACTCAACTGACTAGCCAAGACATACCGTTAGCCTGCTCTCTGTACCAACACTAAAGGCAACACAACTAACTCAACTGACTAGCCAAGACCTAGACATGGACAGTCTGTGGACGGAACGTGCTCAACATCCATCAGGACAAACGAGATGATGTTAACTGGGTCACACAGACACACACAGCCTGGAGCCATTATCTGTTCCCTCTTTACTGACACGGGAAAACTACACCACATCTACTACAGGGAGAGAGAGAGAGAGAGAAAGAAAGAAAGAAAGAAAGAAAGAAAGAAAGAAAGAAAGAAAGAAAGAAAGAGAGAGAGAGAGAGAGAGAGAGAGAGAGAGAGAGAGAGAGAGAGAGAGAGAGAGAGAGAGAGAGAGACAGACAGACAGACAGACAGACAGACAGACAGACAGAGACAGAGAGAGAGAGAGAGAGAGAGAGAGAGAGAGAGACACAGAAGGAGGCCTGCAGTAGGTGAACATCAATAGCAGGGATTCTCTTTAATGTTGCGACACACACACTGTATGGTCAGGTGCACTGGTGGTCTTCAGATCCGGACAATAACTCTAGGATCCGGTCCTGGATTTCGTGATGACTGGTAGTTTAATCGAACTGCTGTAACTGGTTGACCCTCTAACTGTTGAGTCCCTAACTGTGACTACAGAATCCTGAACTGGAAACTCAACCCATGGACTGGATCTGAGAAACCTCTGACTTACACAGAGGTGGTGTGTGTGTGTGTGTGTGTGTGTGTGTGTGTGTGTGTGTGTGAGTTTGTGTGTGTGTGTTGTAGAGTATAAGCAGCATGATGCAACCAGCACTCAGCATGACGTCACACAGAAAGATGTAAACATAAATAAATGAATAAATGAAGTGAGCAGCCCAGAGGGAGGTGATGTCATACCGTACTGATACAAGGAGGAGGAGGGGGTGCAGCATCATCCCTGTTACTGCAAGGTCAGAGAGAGAGATGGAGTTGAAGAGAAGGCGAGAGGGGAGATAGGGACAGAGGTAATGGAGTGAAAAGAAGAGAGGTGGAACAGAGGAGGAAGGGCTGGAGAAGGAATAGAAGGGGCGAAAGAAAGAATAGAGTTGGGCAAGTCAGACACAGAGAAAGGGAAAAGAAAGAGAGAGGTAAAGAGAAGAAGAGAGGGAACAGAGAGACAGATGTAAAGGGAGGGACTGAAAGAATTGAGAAAGACAGATGAAGAGAAAAGGGGGAACAGACAGAGAGGTATAAGATGGAGGGAGGCAGACAGCAAAAGTGCAGGAACATCAGATCTAATAGAGGAGTCAGCTTCAGCCATCATACTCTCTCTTCGCTATCAGCTCCCTCGCTCGCCCTTCTCTCTCTGATCCTGCTCTCTCCTGTTCCTCTCTTTCACAGCTGTTCTAGAATGTGAGGTTCATCTTGAAGATCTCTCTCGCTCTCTCTGTCTCTCTCTCTCTGTCTCTCTCTCTGTCTGTCTCTCTCTGTCTGTCTCTGTCTCTCTGTCTCTCTCTCTCTCTGTCTCTGTCTCTCTCTCTCTGTCTCTCTCTCTCTCTCTCTCTCTGTCTCTCTCTCTCTCTCTCTCTCTCTCTGTCTCTGTCTCTCTCTCTCTGTCTCTCTCTCTCTGTCTCTCTCTCTCTCGGTCTCTCTCTCTGTCTCTCTCACAGAACTAAACCCCTAACTCCCAACTGCTTCCAGGGAGTCATGAATCGGGCTTCCCAACTGCTCCGGGCAATTGTGCTCAGTGCCCCCTGGTGTGTGGATGTGCAAGCACCTAACGTCCAGTGGTAACTAAATCACAACAAGACCGTTAGCATCCCTGTTAGCTAACATGACATTAGCTTACCCTGAAGATAACCTCCAAATGCTAACAAGCTGCATCTATACATCAACACCTGTTGTACATTAACACATCTCTTCTCACAGGGAGTGCTAAACCACACTGGATGCTTTTCTGAGCACTGCAGAGACTGCTCACCAGTTAGAACACACTGGAAACCGGTAGCGTGCAGCCTTTGCTTACATGCTGCCGTAAACCAGAAGGACCAAACAGCGCGTCCAAAGCTACCGATCATCTGACATCAGCCGGATCATTTACACATCAGCATGGAATAGAACAACCAAGGTCATCTTCTAGGTACGTTAGCATGACTAATGTTAGCCACACTGATGTTTTTTGCACGATACCAGCTGGAGATACAAGCTGGAGATACAGGAAGATAAGGCCCTCCATCTCTCAGCTGCAAATCAGAAACCTGATTACTGAGCTCTGAGTTTCCTGTTATCTGATTAATCAAGTGCATGTAAACGCAGAGAACGGATTACTGACAAAGTCTAACTTCCTGCAGTTATCAGATTATTAAGTGCATGTAAACCCACTCCCAGCTTCTGAGGGGCGGTGACACTCTGGCTACACAAACTGCAGGGGGCGCTCCCAACGGGTTACACTACAGTGTTCTCTCTGTAACAGGGCCTGTCGGATAACTAGCATGAGGCTGAAAGATTAACTCATTTTATATTGAAATCATAATTCAAAAGAGGGCTAAGCTAAAATAATAGGCTATTTCATCAAAACCGCGTCTTATATGGGACACGTTAACATAGCAGAGCTTATAAACTGCCCGTAGAGGAGTTAGACCAATCAGAGCCAGATAAATAACTATATGCTGTGATCACAACCACAGCTAACTGGGAAAGGGGATGCTCTACTCCTACCAAAGGAGTTCCCAGAAAATACCTGGAAATTAAATCGGAGTCAGAATCCTGATCAGAAACCTCGCACTTAGATATTCAACCCAAACTGTTCGGCCCCAAACTAGCTAACTACTTTTAATATCATTCTGATTACATGCTTATGTTTCAGCCGTGAGCGCATGGTCAGCTGCTCTGTAACAGACATGACAGCTCATTACCCATCTCAGTTAGGTAGTTTAAGAATTCCTCTAAATTAAAATAAAAATCCTCCTGGAAATTCCAGAAATCCCACCTGGGAATCTCGTCAAGAAACGCTGAACTACTCAACGGAAATGGAAATCAGTCGTTATGTCTTTTGCCGTGCACCTGACTCCAATTGCACAGGTGAAGCGCTAACACAAAAACAACAAAAGTTGTTAGTTCTGTGCTAACGGTATTCCTCTTGATAAACAAAACACACTCTTTAATCTGGGAAGTAGGGCTGTACCCGACTCGTATGATGAACGATCTAAAATGGAATTATAATAAAACAAATGTTTTCGTTCGGTTTTTCCTTCACCGCAAACAGCCGTTATGTCTAAAGCGAAAGTCAGCTTCCTCGTTTGGAGCAGTGTCTCTGACTAAATGACGAGCAGAGTTAGGTTTAGTTTGTTCTGATTCTCTTCTTCTAAAGCTTCTCCAGACTCCAGACTTTGTCTGAGACATCGTTCCCACCGTGTTTCTCAGCTTCACAGCTTTAGCTTCCTTCACCGGTGAATTGCCAGCGCACGGTGTCACGTGGATTTAATTTTTTAGCAAGCAAATAAATTTTTAATTTTATAGCCCAGCTAGAAGTTAAATATATATTTATTCTTCCCCTTTAATAATTATTACAATGTCTTTTTACATTCTTAATGTTCTTGTGCATTTTTGTAAGCCTTAGTCTGTTTTACAAAGAAAAAAAAAAAGGTCACTGTTGTCAGTCGACTTGAAGGTTCTCAGTTGACTTAAAGGGTCGCCGACTGACGATTCGACTCGTCGACTTCTAGAGGGCAGCCCTACTGGGAAGTTTTCTGGTTTTCCGGGGCAGTGAAGTTTTCCAGGGAGTCTTTTCCTCTCTGGAGTGAGAATAATAATAATAATAATAATAATAATAATAATAATAAACAGCTGTTATTATTAGCATTGATAGTAGATTATATTAATCTGGTCCTAAACCCTGTCCTACCTGAGGTTGACTGAACAGGTAAAACTCCACAGTGAGGAGGATAGATGGTTACACGCCTTCTCCACTCAGACAGACCACGTGCACCTCACCATGGAGACACGTTGCCGTGGATACGCTATAGCCTAGCACGTCGTCATGGAGACACATGGCATTTGGTGGAAACCCCACAGTATACCACATCACACATTCATCTCAAACCGCACGGAGCTCCTCAGTAATCACTAATATACCTGATTACGTGCTTATGTTGGTGACCCAACACCACCACTGTAAAAACATCTGATCTACCTCACACCAAACCCGATTGTAGTGATTGAATACGTGTCAATCACTAACTTGTTCAGGAATTTTAGAAACCTGGTGGATTTCCCCTGTCACATCTGGGCATAGCTGAGGATCTTGGCTGATGGAGTAAAGCGTGGAGAAACCGAACACTGGGGAAAAGGCCAGACCACGCCAACACGGGAAAACTCTGCTGTTTGTATGGTCAGATGTTTGAGTCAGCGGGCACATCACTGACCCCCGCACACTGTGGAGTACTAGAGAGGAGCTAAAGGAGCTCTGACTCATTCAGCGAGAATCCATTCAGCATTCATTTACTCAAAAATGTCTCTTATACCAAACACCGGCAATTTTCTTTCATGCTCAGCTTCCCCTGCAGGCTTGACATTTCTGAACACTTGGGTATCATAATTATTGGATAAGATAATTGGATTTAATTTGATGCTACATTTCAATTTCTGCACAGAAGAGCTGATTATAGGAACAGCACCCACAACATAACATGCACTTTACATCCACCCCAAACACAGATCATCAGCCAGAACAGGCACCACCAGTCACCACCCAACATCAGGTCCATGTGCGGCCACTGTCTAACACTGGTTACTAACCAACATCAGGTCAATGTACGGCCACTGTCTAACACTGGTTACTAACCAACATCAGATCAATGTACGGCCATCGTCTAACACTGGTTACTAACCAACATCAGGTCAATGTACGGCCATCGTCTAACACTGGTTACTAACCAACATCAGGTCAATGTACGGCCATCGTCTAACACTGGTTACTAACCAACATCAGGTCCATGTGCAGCCATCGTCTAACACTGGTTACTAACCAACATCAGATCAATGTACGGCCATCGTCTAACACTGGTTACTAATCAACATCAGGTCAATGTACGGCCATCGTCTAACACTGGTTACTAACCAACATCAGGTCAATGTACGGCCATCGTCTAACACTGGTTACTAACCAACATCAGGTCAATGTACGGCCATCGTCTAACACTGGTTACTAACCAACATCAGGTCAATGTACGGCCATCGTCTAACACTGGTTACTAATCAACATCAGGTCAATGTACGGCCATCGTCTAACACTGGTTACTAACCAACATCAGGTCAATGTACGGCCATCGTCTAACACTGGTTACTAACCAACATCAGGTCAATGTACGCCCACTGTCTAACACTGGTTACTAACCAACATCAGGTCAATGCACGGCCATCGTCTAACACTGGTTACTAACCAACATCAGATCAATGTGCAGCCACCGTCTAACACTGGTTAATAACCAACATCAGGTCAATGTACGGCCACTGTCTAACACTGGTTACTAACCAACATCAGGTCAATGTACGGCCACTGTCTAACACTGGTTACTAACCAACTTCAGGTCAATGTACGGCCACTGTCTAACACTGGTTACTAACCAACTTCAGGTCAATGTACGGCCACTGTCTAACACTGGTTACTAACCAACATCAGGTCAATGTACGGCCTCTGTCTAACACTGGTTACTAACCAACATCAGGTCAGTGTATGGCCATCGTCTAACACTGGTTACTAACCAACATCAGGTCCGTGTACGGCCATCGTCTAACACTGGTTACTAATCAACATCAGGTCAGTGTATGGCCATTGTCTAACACTGGTTACTAACCAACATCAGGTCAATGTACGCCCACTGTCTAACACTGGTTACTAACCAACATCAGATCAATGTACAGCCATCGTCTAACACTGGTTACTAACCAACATCAGGTCAATGTACGGCCACTGTCTAACACTGGTTACTAACCAACATCAGTCCGAGCCACTCAACGTGGTTATCAGCCATCGTCTAACACTGGTTACTAACCAACATCAGATCAATGTACAGCCATCGTCTAACACTGGTTACTAACCAACATCAGGTCAATGTACGGCCATCGTCTAACACTGGTTACTAACCAACATCAGGTCAATGTACGGCCACTGTCTAACACTGGTTACTAACCAACATCAGGTCAATGTACGGCCATCGTCTAACACTGGTTACTAACCAACATCAGGTCAATGTACGGCCATCGTCTAACACTGGTTACTAACCAACATCAGGTCAATGTACGGCCACTGTCTAACACTGGTTACTAACCAACATCAGGTCAATGTACGGCCATCGTCTAACACTGGTTACTAACCAACATCAGGTCAATGTACGGCCATCGTCTAACACTGGTTACTAACCAACATCAGGTCAATGTACGGCCATCGTCTAACACTGGTTACTAACCAACATCAGGTCAATGTACGCCCACTGTCTAACACTGGTTACTAACCAACATCAGATCAATGTACGCCCACTGTCTAACACTGGTTACTAACCAACATCAGGTCAATGTACGGCAATCGTCTAACACTGGTTACTAACCAACATCAGATCAACGTGCACCTGCTATCTAACACTGGTTACTAACCAACATCAGATCAACGTGCACCTGCTATCTAACACTGGTTACTAACCAACATCAGATCAACGTGCACCTGCTATCTAACACTGGTTACTAACCAACAACAGGTCAAAATACGCCCACCGTCTAACACTGGCTACCAACCAACATCAGGTCAATGTACAGCCACCGTCTAACACTGGTTACTAACCAACATCAGGTCAATGTACGGCCACCGTCTAACACTGGTTACCAACCAACATCAGGTCAATGTACGGCCACCGTCTAACACTGGTTACCAACCAACATCAGGTCAATGTACGGCCACCATTAAAAACCCTAACCCCTAACCATCACACCCGTTACTAACTATCTAGCATGGGTTACTAACCAACATCAGGTCAGCGTATGTTTAACCAACTGGTTACTAAACAACACAGACCTATATAGGCCCCTGGGCAAATTTTCACTGGCCCACCAATATTTACCAACATTATGCCAATGTAAGGAATGCTGTTGCGCCAACACATAGTAGCTATCTGGGTGAAGTTTGTTTAGTTTGTTTAGTAACATGTAAGGGAAACTTATGGAAACCAATTAGCCTTGTGCTAACTCATGTCTATACTTGAAAAGGCTAATATATATGTAATGAAAATAACACTGAGCCATACAGAACCACATCACAGATATTAGAGATACCGAACATCTCCGCACTGACTGAGGCATAGCACAATGCTAACCACTACCCATTTTAGCCATGTTAGCCTTGTACCTCCAGCACTTAACTAAAAGAATCGGTCTTCAGAGACCAGACAGGCCTTGTCTGAGTGGATATATCTGATGTAAAGTGGAGAATAACTGTAAATCAGATTTCGCAGTTATCGCTGCTGTAGGAGCAGTAGAGGCGTTTTAGCAGGAGTAATTGGAAATCTGCATATGTTTCTAATTTTACCAGCGCAGCCTCCTTCTCGCAGCCAGACTGGAGTCAGAGATAATTAACACAGCCACAAATTCACAGAAATATAAAGAGGAAAATCAGTGTGTGTTTTGAGTCACCTGTAAAAAAACATACACAGCTACAAATTTAGAGCGTGCCAAGCTTTCAGACGCTCTTCGGAACTGCACGATCACCTCACACTTAGTCATTCCAGCAAAGAGTGAAACAAACCCACTCGGCTCTGAGCAGATGGAAGCTCGAGCGGAGAGATTAAAGAGCAGATTAGAGTGTGGAGGATGAAACAGAGTGATACTGCACACCATAAACACCACCTGCCATGGGTCATTCACATACATACAAGCATGCATTGAATGTATAAGACTGTGAATGAGACTTATTCAGAATGGTGTGGTTCAGATGTTCTGTACAGTGGTGCTGATGGGAACCAGGGTTCTCCATGTCTACAACACACATAGACATTTTATTTACTATCTAAACCACCAGTGAACCTACACGTGTCTTTAAGGTATAGTGTAAATGTAGGGGTTAGTGTAAATGTAGGTGTCAATGTAGGGGTTAGGGGTGTAGTGTAAATGTAGGGGTTAGGGGTTTAGTGTAAATGTATGGAGTTAGGGGGTTAGTGTAAATGTAGGTGTTAAGGTGTAGTGTAAATGCAGGGGTTAGGGGTTTAGTGTAAATGTATGGAGTTAGGGGGTTAGTGTAAATGTAGGTGTTAAGGTGTAGTGTAAATGTAGGTGTTAGGGGTTTAGTGTAAATGTAGGTGTTAGGGTGTAGTGTAAATATAGGGAGTTAGGGTTTAGTGTAAATGTAGGGGTTAGGGGTTTAGTGTAAATGTAGAGGTTAGGGTGTAGTGTAAATGTAGGTGTTAAGGTGTAGTGTAAATGTAGGGGTTAGGGGTGTAGTGTAAATGTAGGGAGTTAGGGTTTAGTGTAAATGTAGGGAGTTAGGGTTTAGTGTAAATGTAGGGAGTTAGGGTTTAGTGTAAATGTAGGGAGTTAGGGGTGTAGTGTAAATGTAGGGGTTAGGGTGTAGTGTAAATGTAGGGGTTAGGGTGTAGTGTAAATGTAGGGGTTAAGGGGTGTAGTGTAAATGTAGGGGTTAGGGTGTAGTGTAAATGTAGGGGTTAGGGGGTTTAGTGTAAATGTAGGGGTTAGGGTGTAGTGTAAATGTAGGGGTTAGGGTGTAGTGTAAATGTAGGGGTTAGGGGGTGTAGTGTAAATGTAGGGGTTAGGGTGTAGTGTAAATGTAGGGGTTAGGGGTGTAGTGTAAATGTAGGGGTTAGGGTGTAGTGTAAATGTAGGGGTTAGGGTGTAGTGTAAATGTAGGGGTTAAGGGGTGTAGTGTAAATGTAGGGGTTAGGGTGTAGTGTAAATGTAGGGGTTAGGGTGTAGTGTAAATGTAGGTGTAAGGGTGTAGTGTAAATGTAGGGGTTAGGGTGTAGTGTAAATGTAGGGGTTAGGGTGTAGTGTAAATGTAGGGGTTAAGGGGTGTAGTGTAAATGTAGGGGTTAGGGTGTAGTGTAAATGTAGGGGTTAGGAGGTGTAGTGTAAATGTAGGGGTTAGGGTTTAGTGTAAATGTAGGGGTTAAGGGGTTTAGTGTAAATGTAGGGGTTAAGGGGTTTAGTGTAAATGTAGGGGTTAGGGTGTAGTGTAAATGTAGGGGTTAAGGGGTGTAGTGTAAATGTAGGGGTTAGGGTGTAGTGTAAATGTAGGTGTAAGGGTGTAGTGTAAATGTAGGGGTTAGGGTCTAGTGTAAATGTAGGGGTTAGGGTGTAGTGTAAATGTAGGGGTTAAGGGGTGTAGTGTAAATGTAGGGGTTAGGGTGTAGTGTAAATGTAGGGGTAAGGGTGTAGTGTAAATGTAGGGGTAAGGGTGTAGTGTAAATGTAGGGGTTAGGGTGTAGTGTAAATGTAGGGGTAAGGGTGTAGTGTAAATGTAGGGGTTAGGGTGTAGTGTAAATGTAGGGGTTAGGGTGTAGTGTAAATGTAGGGGATTTAGACTGTTTAGTAGAATGCTCCAAGGAACTGAATGTTTATCCTTCCATAATGTTCTAACCTCTCTAAGCACTGTGGGCTATCTGGCTACACAACACTCATTTTACTCCATTAGCTCAGTCACCTTTGACCTTTCGGTCCCTCAGCAAAAGGCGAGAGTGGGCGGAAGCCTTCAGCGTCACACAGAGACAGAGTCACAGGGTGTGAAAGTGAGCCAGAGTGTGTGTTTGTATAAATAATGAGAGAGCTATAAAGTGGCTAAACGGAGAAAACGGTGCCAGACTGCAGTGAACACACACCTCCCCTCCCACCTCGCTGCTGCTGGAGGAATAAGGGCATCTGCTTCCTACGAGCGGGAAACATAATCAATTCTTAGACGCATCTTATTTCAGAAACTTCCTGTCTTTTTGTCTGACAGGTCAACACACAAATCACAATCATGTTAGAACGTAGGTTAGATGTCCGGGCAGCTGCTGTTACTGGTGTAGAAGACATGTAAACTACTGTGATAAACTGGACATTCTCAATATCCATTTCCCATCATCCATCATCTGAGCAGTGTCCTGAGTGTCCAGAGTGTCATCATTTGTAAGTTCTGCACAGACCTAATCTCTTAGTTTTGCTCTCAAAGTGAGGGGGTGTGATGACACAGGCATGACGTGTAATAGTATAGACACAACCTGTGATGGCATAGGCATGACGTGTGATGGTACGACATACGGCATGACATGTAATGGCATAGTCAAGACATGTGATGGCATAGGCACGACGTGATGGCATAGGTACAATGTGTGATGGTACAGGCATGACTTGTGATGGTACAGGCATGACTTGTGGTGGCACGACATATGGCATGACGTAATGGCATAGGCACGACGTGTGATGGCATAGGCACGACGTGTGATGGCATAGGCATGTATTGCGATACCCATGTAGTGTGAGGATACGGGCACACAATGTGATAATACAGGCATGTAGTTAGCACAGTGCTATTGCTAATAAGCTTCCGTTTCTTGTTAGCTACATTAGCAGACTGATGAGCATGTCTTGACTGATTTGACTATATTTAATTTAAAAAAAAAAGACAGATTTTTTGCCAAACTTCGCCAAATTTAGGACTCTTAAGTGAATCTGACTGGCTAAACTGAAGCTAGCTGAGCTAGTCTGCCTCAGACGTCTGAACCCAAAGACAGAGGCTTTGACTGTGCTAATGCGAACGCTAACAGGCATCAGGTAACAGGGCAACCAGGCTGCGCCACAAACTGGCTCCAAGTGCTGAAAAATTGATGAGAGCCTCTTCAGAGGGGATGACCTCAAAGAGCTTTCAGAGGGACTGGAAACACGATATCTAAGACTTTCTCTAATCTCTCAGTCTCTCTCTCTTTCTCTCTCTCTCGCGCTCACT
>JAMWET010001985.1:202500-337500 GCA_024036415.1 Prochilodus magdalenae | reverse complement strand
TTGGATGGCCACATTACACACCACACACCACACACACACACACACACACACACACACACACACACACACACACACACACACACACACAAGGCTGTGGTCCGATAGACAGACGAACGGACGGACAGACCACTGAAACAAAATCATTATCAGCTGGTTCCGATCCTGGTATGAGAGAAGTCTGAGTTGCGGTGTTAAGACGGACAGCCTGAACATAAAACCTGATAAGCTCGACTGAATGACAGCAAGCCTTTATAGCTCTGGTGAGGTGTTCACTTCACTTCCCTGGAAAGATGAAGGTGAAGGTCTGAAGGTGCAGATAAGAGCGGAAACTGTGACTGACACACTTTTACATCAGACGTCATGCCAGAAATGACCACATGCCACATACTGACAGAGCAAAAGCTTCTGCTGCAAAAGCTCAGCAGAGGTTCAGCTATAAACCAGTTTCTGATTCCTTTATCTTCTTTTGATCAGAGTATTAACACAACAGTCCACAAAATCAGCAGTACTGAACACATGCTGCGGTCCAGCCCGCTGCCACTGCCAGTTCCGCAAATAGATAAATGGGCCATTTTCTTTATTCCACATGACATTCTTAGCTAGAGATGATATTAAATACCAGGATTATGGTAACCAAAGTGGTCGTGGTTATTAGCATCAGGACAGTATTAATATAATGGGCTGGAATGTGTGTGTGGAATAGTTTCACACAGAAGGAATCTATTGGCAGGACTGAAGTTTGGTGGGGAGGTTCGACCTTGTGAGACCTGTGAATGATATACACTGCTCAAAAAAATAAAGGGAACACAAACAACACAATATAACTCCAAGTAAATCAAACTTCTGTGAAATCAAACTGTCCACTTAGGAAGCAACACTGATTGACAATCAATTTCACATGCTGTTGTGCAAATGGAACAGACAACAGATGGAAATTATTGGCAATTAGCCAGACACTCAATAAAGGAGTGGTTCTGCAGGTGGGGACCACAGACCACTTCTCAGTACCTATGCTTTCTGGTTGACGTGTCACAGAGTCTGGAGACGTCGTGGAGAGCGATCTGCTGCTTGCAACATCCTTCAGCATGACCGGTTTGGCAGTGGGTCAGTAATGGTGTTGGGTGGCATTTCTTTGGAGGGCCGCACAGCCCTCCATGTGCTCGCCAGAGGTAGCCTGACTGCTATTAGGTACCGAGATGAGATCCTCAGACCCCTTGTGAGACCATATGCTGGTGCGGTTATCCCTGGGTTCCTCCTAATGCAGGACAATGCTAGACCTCATGTGGCTGGAGTGTGTCAGCAGTTCCTGCAAGATGAAGGCATTGAAGCTATGGACTGGCCCGCCCGTACCCCAGAATTGAATCCGATTGAGCACATCTGGGACATCATGTCTCGCTGCCTCCACCAATGTCACGTTGCACCACAGATTGTTCAGGAGTTGGTGGATGCTTTAGTCCAGGTCTGGGAGGAGATCCCTCAGGAGACCATTCGCCACCTCATCAGGAGCATGCCCAGGCGTTGTAGGGAGGTCATACAGGCACGTGGAGGCCACACACAATACTGAGCCTCATTTTGACTTGTTTTAAGGACATTACATTCTCAATAGGGTCTGGACTCTGTGGTGCCCATGCCATCAGGGAAGAAGAAATCCATTGATGGAATGACCAGGTGGTTCAGTAAGTTCAGGTGGTCAGCTGACCTCATTCTTTGGGCACATTACGTTGCTGAACCTGACCAACTGCAGCAACCCCAGATCACAGCACTGCCCCCACAGGCTTGTACGGGAGGCACTAGGCATGGGTGCATCACTTCAGCCGCCTCTCTTCTTACCCTAATGTGCCCATCACTCTGGAACAGGGTAAATCTGGACTCATCAGATCACATGACCACCTTCCGTTGCTCCAGAGGCCAATCTTTATGCTCCCTAACAGACTGAAGTCGTGTTAGCCGGTTAGCTTTACTGACGAGTGGTTTTCTTAAGGCTACGCAGCTATTTAGTCACAATCCCTTGAGTTCCCTTCGCACTGCGCATGTGGAGATGCACTTTCTTTCACTATTAAACATTTCCCTGAGTTCTACTGCTGTTTCCCTACCATCTGATTTCACCACAGGTTTAAGCGATCCCTGATCACCATCATTCAAGAATTTTTTCCAACCACATTCCTTCCTGGAAGATGATGTTTCCCCACCGTCCTTCCACTGTTTAATAATGTGCTAGACAGTTCCTAACTCAATTTTAGTAGTTTCAGCATCTCCTTAGATGTTTTCTCTGATGCTAATAATTTGACCCTTCTGAAACAGATCAACATGTTTTCCACCATCACAGGACATGGCCCACTCACACGGGGGGGGGGACCTATCCTCCTCTGGTCCAAACTACATTTTGAAATAGTTCAAAGTGACATCAGTCGAGTATCTAATTGTGCTGATCTAGTCACCGTGGTGACGATGAAGTTAATGAAGAGCTAATTGTGAAATAACAGTCTGATGCAGGTAGCAATAGTGGAAAAATGAGTCTGCGGCAGGAAAGCCTAGTAAGTCCTTCATCGGCGTTTTCCCCTGCCGGTACATTTCACACTCATACAATGCTCTTACCTTTTGTTTTTGCATATATGTAAATAAAAGGAAGTAGGAAGGTGGAATGGGAAAATTTAAACAGGAAGTTGCTGGATAGAACACGACCTCAGTCTGGACACATAGCATTTATGGAAATGTGTACATAAACAGAGCCATTATAGTATGTGGCACTCTGGGAGTTAAGCACCCACATCCTTGTTGCATGTGTGTGTGTGTGTGTGTGTGTGTGTGTGGCGTAGTAATGCTTGAAGAGCTTTGATCAGAGTGACCCCATCGTGCAACGCCAGTACTCACAGGACGCCTCCCATGCCAATCACATGGCGCGTCTGAAGCCACTGTGGTGCATTGTGCATCTACTCGTGCTGCTAGACATCATCTGGAGCTCTGAGGAGAGAAGCAGCCGTTCACCTTGAATAGCTGTGAACATTTCAGGCCACGAGTAACAACACTTCCAGTGTAATCCGTTTCCTCGCTCCCGCCGCTCATTAAAATTCATAAATAAATCAGTAAGGGTGCTACTTCAGACCAGCTTGTGTGGTTGCCATGCTGGTTACTTAACACCATGACAACAGTGTCAGGGCAACTAGCGCAGTGGAACGGCCGCACACACGGAAACGGGGTGAAATAAGAGGCGTGATGAGCGTTTATCAGCATCGCCGCTTACACTAAACTCAATTTCCCAAACTGACACAGAGGCACAGCGTCTCTATTACTGTCCCCAACAGCAGCACAGGCCTTACACATGCCATAATACCACACAGCATTTTTCATCTACACAGTTACACATGAATACATCACCTCACCTCACATCAGCACAGTTTATGGACTTTATTTAATCAGGGCCACTTTTTCAGTGCCACTGTGTACAAATACACTTACAGCCTAAACCATACATCACTTATTAACACAACAACCCCACACCAAAGGTTATCGACATGGTGTACCTGCTGTCAGACTCCAGGATAGTTGGTTCCGTTGGGATGCTACAACTAACAATGTAATAATTAAGTGGTCCCACTTTAAATTAGGCGTCTCTTACGTCTCCTGCTGTTGTAGTTACAGCATTAGAACAGCTTATGCAACTACACATGTATCCTAACGCGTATGAAATGAAGCTCGACATGACACTTTTATACACCATCATAATCATCAATCAGAGACATTTAATATAAAGTGGAAACAATTATGGTCTTAATTAATATAATTTATTATTGTTTAATTTAACCAGTGTCCTGATGAGTCAGACAGAAGAACAGTATGGATACTGTAATTAACCCAGGCATACACAACCATTACTGTACTGGATTCATACATCTGATGTGCCAAAACTAGGCATCATTACTGCACAGAAGCTGGATGTCATTACCATTTATAAATAAAATAAATAAATAAATAAATAAATAACTGTAAGCATCTGGAGCCCAGAGATCATTACCATAAACTTATAATTATATAATTATGATGAAAAACTTTGTCATTATTAAAGTTAAACCTCAGAGCCATACAGAATCCCTGTCTTTACCGCACAAACTGGAATCTAAATTAAACATCACTCAATCAGCAACACCAAACATCATGCCGTCACAGCAGGACTGAATCAAGATGTCACTATCATACAGAACCTACTGCTCAAACCCCAAACCCTGCAAAACCAGATATCAGTACCGTACACAATTATAATCTCAACCATTTAGCAAATCCAACTTAGCATATAAAACCCCAAACCCCAAAACCTCATACCCATTCAGAATCCATAGCTGGAGCCTCAGAACTCCACTGATTCCAGATGTCATTACTGTACAAAGCTGAAACCTCATTACCGTATAGAACCTGGATGTCAATTCCGTACACGGTAAAGACAAACCTCATTTACATAATAATGACATCACAACCTTATCAAATCCATATGACTGTACAGAATATGGAGGGCACATCTGTACAGAATCCAGACTCATTGTAAGCCATGTTGACGTGAGCTTCCGCCAGCCTCAGACGTCCTTAGACAAGAACTCTTAACTTTTTCAGTAAGACTGTTCGTTCTCCTCGTGAAGATGCCTTTGTTTTGTGTGTGTGGTGTGTGTGTGTGTGTGTGTGTGTGTGTGTGTGGTGCGTGTGTGTTTCTCCTGAAGCAGTCTGGCCTTGAACTTCAACAGTTCCTTGAATTCAGCACAGGAGAATTCAGCCAAGCACATAAACACATCTTTCATTTTCTTGTCCTGCCATTTAATAAACCATCTGGAGGTCAAATAAAACATTGGAAGCAGCAGAAAAAAAAAAAAAAAAAGATTCACCTGGAAGCACCATTTACAAACTGTGAGGGTGGGCATATGGGTCCACACTTCAGTTTCTCACTCTCAGAAGGAAAGAACTGGTTTCACAGTAGATACTGAATAAATAATACAATTAATAGTAGATACTGAATAATTCATAATGGATACTGAATAATTAATAGTAGATACTGAATAATACATAGTGGATACTGAATAATTCATAGTAGATACTGAATAATTCATAATGGATACTGAATAATTAATAGTAGATACTGAATAATACATAGTGGATACTGAATAAATCATAATTGATACTGAATAATTAATAGTAGATGCTGAATAATTCATAGTAGATACTGAATAATACATAGTGGATACTGAATCATTCATAATGGATACTGAATAATACATAGTATATACTGAATAATTCATAGTGGATACTAAATAATTCATAGTAGATACTGAATAATTAATAGTAGATGCTGAATAATACATAGTAAATACTGAATAATTCATAATGGATACTAAATCTTTAATAGTGAATACTGAATAATTAACAGTAGATGCTGAATAATTCATAGTAGATATTGAATAATACATAGTGGATACTGAATAATTCATAATGGATACTGATTAATACATAGTGCATACTGAATAATTCATAGTGGATACTAAATAATTCATAGTAGATACTGAATAATTAATAGTAGATACTGAATAATACATAGTGGATACTGAATAATTCATAGTAGATGCTGAAAATTTCATAGTGCACACTAAATAATTCATAGTGGATACTAAATAATTCATAGTAGATACTGAATAATTAATAGTAGATACTGAATAATACATAGTGGATACTGAATAATTCATAGTAGATGCTGAATAATTCATAGTAGATACTGAATAATACATAGTGGATACTGAATAATTCATAATGGATACTGAATCATTAATAGTAGATACTGAATGATACATAGTGGATACTGAATCATTCATAATGGATACTGAATAATTAATAGTGGATACTGAATAATTTATAGTGGATACTAAAGACTATCTACTATTACACATACTTGGGCAGTGTTTAAAATATTGATATGACAAAATACAAAAACATTTCTTGGTAATATGTGACAGTAAAATGCTGACGGTCACGTCTTTTTATAACTAAGTAAAAAATACTTATATAAATAAGTACTGCATTCAGATCTGTACAATACTGCCCACACGGCATAAACGACAAACCCAGAGGACCTTAACACTGCAGTCCTAAACTAACATTCAATTTTAATAATAGCAGAGAGGTAAAATCTGCATGAACGTTGGCTGTAGGCCTCCCTGTGAATTTTTGACCCCCTGCAGACTCGGGAATGACCACCGGCGTGACTAGACGAGCTCTGTGTGAACAGGTTTCCTGGCGGAGCAGAAAGCTTGAAAACTACAGCCGTATCTACACTAAGCCATGCTACACTGTGACTGGAGCGGAATGTCCAACAGTGTTTTGTAGCTGGTACAAACTCGGAATCAGGGAAGTCCACAGGGTCAGACAGATCTAACATTCCCACGTCTCTTCTGCTGAAAACCCGGCTCCTGCAGGCTGCTGAGATTCCTGGACATGGAGCTATTTATTCCCGCTGTGGCTCTCTGGGGGCGGAGGAGTAATGGAGGTATTATTAGCCTCTCTAGTGTCCATCACAGCATCTCTAATCGATGCACTAGCCCATGCTACACGGTCACTCTGGAGGTCCGAGATTAAACAGGGAGCAGTATCTGAACACGCAGAGACACACAGAGTTACAAGGCTAACATAGACAAGTATTGCAGGCTTATTCTTTACCAATAAACTAATGCTGTCGAGGTTTCTGACACCGTATGATACTGTCACTTATAAACAAGGAGAAAGAAAACTAAAAAAATGACAATAAATTAATAAAATAAAATAAAATAAAACTAAACTGATTTCCCTCTGCTGTGACCCAAACAGCACACTAGTACACATACCATAGACCTGTAGTCATCAGTGTAGGTGGTGAAGTATAGAAGTGTGCTCATTAGTGTAGTAGGTGAAATACAGAAGTGTGCTCATTAGTGTAGTAGGTGAAATACAGAAGTGTGCTCATTAGTGTAGTAGGTGAAATACAGAAGTGTGCTCATTAGTGTAGTAGGTGAAACTCAGCGGATGCCCGCCAGAGAGCCACCAGCACATGTGGGAGACTGGGGTTCGAATCCCAGTCTGGGTGACTACGCTGTGCTACACCAATAAAATTCTTTTGGCATGACTACTAACACTACACTGGCCTACCTGTAATATGATTAACCTTGTAAGTCGTTTTAGATAAGAGCATCAGCTAAATGCCATGAATGTAAATGTAAATGCAAGAAGTGCACTCATTAGTGTAGCAGCTGAAGTACAAAAGTGCACTCAGTGTAGTAGGTGAAGTATAGAAGTGTGCTCATTAGTGTAGTAGGTGAAGTATAGAAGTGTGCTCATTAGTGTAGTAGGTGAAGTATAGAAGTGCAGTCATTAGTGTAGTAGGTGAAGTATAGAAGTGTAGCCATTAGTGTAGTAGGTAAAGTATAGAAGTGCAGTCATTACTGTAGTAGGTGAAGTATAGAAGTGTAGTCATTAGTGTAGTAGGTAAAGTATAGAAGTGCAGTCATTAGTGTAATAGGTGAAGTACGATAAGATAACACTTTATTGATCCCCAAGGAAATTGCAGTGTCACAGTTCTGTACATATTGCACAAGACATACATTATTACAATAAAGTATAGAAGTGTAGCCATTAGTGTAGTAGGTGAAATATAGAAATACACTCATTACTGTAGTAGGTGAAGTATAGAAGTGCGGTCATTAGTGTAATAGGTGAAGTATAGAAGTGTAGTCATTAGTGTAGTAGGTGAAGTATAGAAGTGTAGTCATTATTAGTAAAAAATTTAGCCCGGATAGGTGAAGTATAGTGGATTAGTGTCATTAGTGTAGTAGGTGAAGTATAGAAGTGTAGTCATTAGTGTAGTAGGTGAAGTATAGAAGTGCAGTCATTAGTGTAGTAGGTGAAGTATAGAAGTGTAGTCATTAGTGTAGTAGGTGAAGTATAGAAGTGCAGTCATTAGTGTAGTAGGTGAAGTATAGAAGTGTAGTCATTAGTGTAGTAGGTGAAGTATAGAAGTGCAGTCATTAGTGTAATAGGTGAAGTATAGAAGTGTAGCCATTAGTGTAGTAGGTAAAGTATAGAAGTGCAGTCATTAGTGTAATAGGTGAAGTATAGAAGTGTAGTCATTAGTGTAGTAGGTGAAGTATAGAAGTGCAGTCATTAGTGTAATAGGTGAAGTAAGATAAGATAACACTTTATTGATCCCCAAGGAAATTGCAGTGTCACAGTTCTGTACATATTGCACAAGACATACATTATTACAATAAAGTATAGAAGTGTAGCCATTAGTGTAGTAGGTGAAGTATGGAAGTGTAGTCATTAGTGTAATAGGTGAAGTAAGATAACACTTTATTGATCCCCAAGGAAATTGCAGTGTCACAGTTCTGTACATATTGCACAAGACATACATTATTACAATAAAGCATAGAAGTGTAGGCATTAGTGTAGTAGGTAAAGTATAGAAGTGTAGTCATTAGTGTAGTAGGTGAAGTATAGAAGTGTAGTCATTAGTGTAGTAGGTGAAGTATAGAAGTGTAGTCATTAGTGTAGTAGGTGAAGTATAGAAGTGTAGTCATTAGTGTAGTAGGTGAAGTATAGAAGTGCAGTCATTAGTGTAGTAGGTGAAGTATAGAAGTGCAGTCATTAGTGTAATAGGTGAAGTATAGAAGTGCAGTCATTAGTGTAGTAGGTGAAGTATAGAAGTGCAGTCATTAGTGTAATAGGTGAAGTAAGACAAGATAAATTAACACTTTATTGATCCCCAAGGAAATTGCAGTGTCACAGTTCTGTACATATTGCACAAGTAAGACATACATTATTACAATAAAGTATAGAAGTGTAGCCATTACTGTAGTAGGTGAAGTATAGAAGTGTACTCATTAGTGTAGTAGCTATCCCTACTAGCGATGTTAGCATTTATGAATGAAGTTTTTCTCTAAAACATGCAGAGGACTGCAGTACAGCACAGTCCTTCACTCTGGCTACTGAGACCTCACACACAGACACACGGTTATATTAAAAAAAGAACACATGAAGAACTTGAACTACAGTGTAACAGTTCATTAGCAAATCAAAGAAGTGTTAGCATTTAGCATATGGTTGTATTACCATCACACAAAGCTTTCCTTTCTCTTCTTTCATTCATCAATCCATCCTGCGCACAGTTCTGCACACACATCGATTCAGAAAGGCAGAGTAAAAAATAATGTCACACCACGCAGTATAAAAACATCCCACCCACCATCTGCACATATGCACTGCTCCAGTGCAACTCAAGTATACAGACTAGAGGATTCAAGGCCGCCTAAAAAATTCATACAAGACCCCTCTGCTGCCCCCAACCCATTTGGGATTTCCCAAAGCCTCAGTGTACCTACAGGGTTCAGATGTAAACAGAGACATTCCGAGCGGTCTGGTGTGAAAAGTTCCGATGTAGAGGAAAGTTGTCAGAGCTGTTCCCAGTGGTGGTGAAGGTAACTAGACGTCCCCCTCTAAAAGCTCACACATACACACATACAGACACACATACAGACACACTGCTCCTGGGCCAGATTGCAGATTTAGAACATATGCAGAAGGATGCTCACCTGTAGAGGCTAATAGGATGAGCGGTTACTATCTGTGTGTGTGTGTGTGTGTGTGTGTGTGTGTGTGTGTGTGTGTGTGTGTGTGTTAACTTGCTATACTCCGGATTAGCTCTAATCCAGGGGGGGTTAATTAGCAGGCCGCTGTATGTTAGCTCCTGTTACCGAACACAGACGCACTCTCATACATCCACAGACCTGGCGAAGGTCCAGATCCTGGAAGCATACAGTATTCACACTGCTGAGAAACCTATTACAGACATTACTGTACTGGTCCTTTTCCCAGGTGGACAAACAGTCACAGTCTCTCTGACCAAGAAAATAACATATACATAAAGGGAGGTCTCTGACTTTTACACAGCACTGTATACGACCTTTCACTTTATTGCTGCATCATGCTACAGAGGTTTTGATTTGATATATTGCAATACATTGTAAAGGATATATTTTATAAGGATATCGTTTTTTTATTTTTTATTTTAGCAAAATTAACACACCACCACATGCACAGGTTTGCTAATGCTAACGTTAGCATTTCCTGATTACGCCACTTGTTCTCGTTGGAGTGGAAGGCTTTAATGGTGACAAAACAACGTAATATGATATCCCACATATTTAATATATTCTCACACCCCTGCTTGTGAGTGTATTGCATAAAGATGTGTTTTGATGGCGCTGCAATGCATAAATGGAGCAGCTCCAATTGCCCATGAAATCTTATTACTCACCATGAGAGATAGAGAGACAGAGAGACAGACAGAGAGAGACAGAGAGAGAAAAAATTTGTCCACTATCCAGAAAAACACTGTTGTAAAAGGTCAGGCTGCACTTGTGTGGTAAACACAGACAGATGTGCTCCTCATGCTGGAGCTTGGAGCTGAGAGGAGGAGGACTAAGGACAACATCTAGAGCTTTGAATTTAACACTCAACCACCCGATCGCTTCTGATAGCTGCCAATACGTTTCACATCCACCTCAAAGCTTTCTGTCTCAGACAGCCTTCAGGCCGCCCAAACACCAACGCCTCACTGCTGCACTTATTTATATTTGGATTTTTGGATCTCCTTCAGATGAAGACGCATAGCAACACGTCTCTTAACAATGTCAACAACAGAATAAACAAAAAGGGTAAAAAAAACAAAAAGTAGACAGTAATTCAGCAAGACAAATCCACAGACACAGCTTTTCGACTAGGGATGCACCGACTCTTCTCTCTCCCGATCCCAATAACTGGTCCTATCTTACTCTCTTATAAGTCCCAATATTCATACAAATACACTTTTTTCAATTTAGTTTTTTATTCATTACACAATCAACAATTCTAAACCAGAAACAGAAACCCAAGGGGCCCTAGAACAAAGCCCTGAAGCACTCCAGAAAAACACCGCATCCGGACAAACAACTCTCCAGCCCAGTGACAGCAGATGGGCATGAGCCGTAGCAGCTGAGCTCTTTTCCAAAACGAGATTGTGATGTATGATGCCAAAAGGCTGCACTGAAGCCTGACGATGCACTGTGCGCAAATGTGGGATAGTTAATTATTCCACTGCACCGAGCTGCACACATAAACCTGAAGTGAAACGAGGAAGAAAAGCACCACCACTGACCCTTCACACCAAAACACGGACTAAAAACAGCTAAAGGAAAAGGAAACAGCCAGCATTAACACAACAACACTGCGCTAATGGCTCCCCACCAGCTTTCAATCACTGTTAGCCAGTGAAGCGTTTCTTTAAGCACATGGGACGTCCGTGCAGATGTGGTCAGAGCAGGGTGCACGCTCATTAGCTCACTACTGCAGCCTGTGGGGTACAATTCATTTAAGGCGAAAGGATTGTATTAGCTTCGTAGTGACGTTAGTAGCTTGTGGACATGCGCCATAAAACAAGCCCTGCTTAAAAACAGACCAACAGAAACAGCCTACAGGCCAGCTAATCATTCGCCTCTACACCAGGACTCGCGTGGACTACACCAGGAGATGTGGAGCTGATCGAGCCAGTCGAAACCTGGACTCACTTTGAAGATACAAAACCAAAACTGTCCCTGACTCTGATGGCCTCAATCTTTTGAAGATGAAGGGACCCCAAATCTTTTGTTGTTTGCTTCGTCTCTCAGTTCATCTGTCTGTCCATCCATCTGCACATCTGTTGGTCCGGGACTTTTCTGGTCCAGTTAGCTTCACATGAAGGCTGCATAGTGAGGTAAAGTTCGAGACAAGGGGAGCAATGGTGTCAAACAGGGAGCTGCTCATTAGCCAAGCTGCTCATTAGCCACGCCCACACAGTTCTCTGATAGGTCGGATTAGTGCACATCAAATTCATGATGGGCAGGAACCAATTAATCGTCAGCACTGCTGTCCCGCTAGTACTCAAACACCATGCCAGACAAACGTCCACAAGCTGTCCAGCTGGGTAACAGTGTGTCTACACAAACAAGGGGACTTGAAGAACCATCTAATGGAACCATTTTGTAAATGAGGCCAGCATATACTGGCCGTATACCCTGTCCTATATAGACCCAACATGCAGAACAGTACTGTTTACACAGTAAAGGTCAGGAAGGCTACAGCACTACAGCACAGCTGGAAGAGGACTGATAACAAGCATGGAGGAAACAGCGAGCGCAGGTTTTTCCATTTCCTCTTACCTTGACTCCTGGAGCGACTCCGTCCTCGGCAGTGCTCTGTCCATTCTGAAAGGAAGAAAAGAAAAAGTAAGCAGGCTTTAGAAAAGGAGCACACAGGTGTTTGGTGTACAGCTGGATCAGTCGTGAGTCTCGCCAGCAAGACGGTTCACCATGTTCTTCTATAGACCATTATCACCACGTTCACACCTGCTGCACACAACCCACAACCCCCTCCAGCACCATCACGCTACTAATTCAACATCACAACCTCATAAACTAGCATGACAGTTAGCAGAGTTAGCTAGCATGAGCTATTCTCAACTGTCACAGTTAGCTAGCACTGGCTAACTTGGCATCTAGAGTCATAGCTGCTGTTTAGGCCTTCTATCGTTCCTTTTTTTCGTTTGTCGGTTAGTTTAGTCAGCATCTGGTCTGTTCCACAAGCTGTCCAGCTGTCTACACAAACAAGGGGACTTGAGGAACCTTTTAATGGAACCATTTTTGTAAATGAGACCAGCATATCGTTGCTGTCCAAAAAAAAACTAGTATCTTCAAAATGGCAACTTTACAGGAGGGGCCAAAAACCTCATTCAATTTTAATGTAAGTCAATGGAACCAGATATCTTTCCAAGCACTTTTGGGCCATTTCTGTTGGTCCATTCATCATGCAAATCTCACACAGTGTAAACAGCAGCTGCTGTTTTCAAATGATGCATAAAAGTCAAAATGGACAAAAATGGACATACACTGGTCCTATACCCATTCCTGATTTCAGTGTATTTTCCAGCATGACCTGCAGCGAAGAATCTGTTCTAGTTTATTCTCGCTGACTTCAATGCAATGTCTGGGATGATCTACCACCTCGCTCGCTCTAGCCTGTTACCATGAGGGCCAAAATGAAAATCAAGCAGTTGCTTGTCGATCACACCACACACAGGTAGCGAATCAAGCTCTGAGAGCGCTCTGATAATCTGGAACTGTTTTTATTTCAGTCTACAAATAACTTATAGAAGGTGGCAGTCCGATGATCTGAAACTAATTAAACTCTGTTTTGAAAAAGAAATGAAGGCATAACAGAAGAACAGAGTTTCATCAGTGCTCGCAGACTTTCATACCCCGCTGAACCAT
The DNA here is from genome assembly GCA_024036415.1 of Prochilodus magdalenae. Classification (NCBI taxonomy): domain Eukaryota; kingdom Metazoa; phylum Chordata; class Actinopteri; order Characiformes; family Prochilodontidae; genus Prochilodus; species Prochilodus magdalenae. The sequence continues at coordinate 324,160 of JAMWET010001985.1, read as the reverse complement.
GTCTAGCATTTCTTGTACTTCAAGGCTGTTTCGACTGGGCGTTAAATACATAAAGAGTGGTCTCTGACTTTTACACAGCATGGTGTACGACCTTTCACTTTTTTGTGCATCATGATACAGAGGTTTGATATATTGCAATACATTTATATATACTGTATGTGTGTGTATAGATTTTTTTTTTAGATTATGTCTCTCACAGTGGACATGCACCTAAGATGAAAATTTCAGACCCCTTATGATTTCTAAGTGGGAGAACTTGCAAAGTCACAGGGTGTTCAAATACTTATTTTTGGTAAGTAAAATACCAAACCGTCTTTGGTAGTAAACTATTAATTAATAATCACTACTGTGATCGATACAGCATCACAAAACATATCCATCATATAAATATCCAACATATTTAATATATTCACACTATTATACTTCTCTCTAAAGTTTATAGTTATACACATTTGAAATCTGTTTGAAGAGATAAAAACTAGTTAGGTTTCATGTAGGACAGTAATCAGGGTGGTCCTGAGGTGGACCAGCAATGGCAAACGTGGTGCCGACTACAGCAAGCCAGCGGATCGATTTTCCATTGGCATATTTAGCTACTGTTAGGAATTTTCTATAGGCAGATTTAGCTACTGTAGGAATTTCTCATAGGCACACAGGAATTTTAGCTGAGCTTTATTTACCTAGCATTATTTATATTCTCAGACATGAGTAGAAAAGCATTTATCTTTATTTCTGTTACTTTGTAGTTTATAATGGATTTATTATTTTAGTTAGCAGCTAGCTAGTTTTATTGCAATTAGCTAGCATTTGATATTAGCAGAGGAAGCGCTAGCTATGTCCATACAAGCATGTCCATACTGGGTAACCAGCTAAACCAAAACCTGACCAGCATGGATCAGCATGGAGTCGACACTGGTCAGTACTGGACTTTTCGACAGTGAGTGGTCAGCAGTTTTAGAACAAGAGATGATTATGGCAATAAAGGGCCTGGAAGTGACATTAATATGATTAATAATTAATACTGAACAATAAGAAAAACATCTTTCTTTTTAGCTGTATTACGCAGGCCTAATGTAGGCAGCATTAAAACTAGAACCGTGTATGAATATAATGAAGAGCAAAAAGGAGAAAAATGATGATATTTGAAGTCGTTTTCATGAAATATGATATGAATCAGGGTATTAATTATTCAGAGCTGGAGCTGAAGCAGATATAATGCCCCAGCCCAGCAGGACAGCACAGCTACAGTAGGAAAGCCTCCAACACTAATAATGCTCTTATCTTTGGTTAATTAATGCATAAAAAAAAAATCAATAAATAACAAAAACAATCCAGCCAAACAAACAGAGACGGATCAGAGCAGAGCTTCAGAGAACCTCAGCAGTAACACAGCCTGAATTACTGCACAGGAGAGAGAGAGCGCGAGAGAGAGAGAGAGATGAGCATAGAGAGAGAGAGAGAGATGAGCATAGAGAGAGAGAGAGAGAGAGAGAGAACGAGAACGAGAGAGTGCACAACAGTGAGAGAAAGAGAGAGGGAGTGAGAGACAGGAAGGGAGTGAGAGAGTGCGCAAGAGCAAGAGAGAGAGAGAGAAAGAGAAAAAGAGAGAGAGTGAGAGAGATAGAGTGTGCGAGTACGAGAGAGTGCACGACAGTGAGAGAAAGAGAGAGGGAGTGAGAGACAGGAAGAGAGTGAGAGAGTGTGCAAGAGAGTGAGAGAGTGCGCAAGAGCAAGAGAGTGCAAGCGAGAGAGAGAGAGAGAGAGAGAGAGAGAAAGAAAGAGAGTGCGCAAGTGAGAGAGAGAAAGAAAGAAAGAGAGAGAGAGAGAGAGAGAGAGAGAGAGAGAGAGAGAGAGAGAGAGAGAAAGAAAGAAAGAAAGAAAGAAAAAGAAAGAGAGAGAGAGAGAGAGAGAGAGAGAGAGAGAGAGAGCACGAGAGTGATAGAAAGAGAGAGGGGGCGAGAGAGACAGGAAGAGAGTGAGAGAGTGTGCAAGAGCAAGAGAGTGCGCAAGTGAGAGAGAGAGAGAGAGAGAGAGAGTGATAGAAAGAGAGAGGGGGCGAGAGAGACAGGAAGAGAGTGAGAGAGTGTGCAAGAGCAAGAGAGTGCGCAAGAGAGAGAGAGGGCAAGAGAGTGCAAGAACGAGAGTAAGAGTGTGCGAGAGAACGAGAGAGAGTACGAGAGAAAGATAGAGAGACGGCGGGGGGCGGGTTCATTACTGCAGAGCCATTTACAGTGAAATTAAAGTGTCATTAGACGAGAGAGTTACACCGCACCGTCTCAGCACTTAGACTCACACCACTAGCTCAGAGCTAAGGAGCAGACCATCACAAACGAGCAGCTACACTAAACATCCGGGTCAGAAAGCATCACCACGGACAACAGCAGGGAGAAAACCCCTCAGAGCAGGAGGAAGAAACCTCGAGAGGAAGCAGGAGCCAGCAGGGGAAACCATCCTCCTCTGGTCCACACAAGACAATAACACACCAGCAACAGAGAGTCAGGGTTACTGGATACAGAGAAACGGTAAACAACAGCCGGACCATTTTCTGTCTCACGGCACCCTGCATGTATCCCCCCACTATGATGGATTTTAGGGCTAACACCAGGCAGCGTATTCATAACCATTTCATATAGAGGGAGACGTCTGGTTCCATTCACAACCACTGAGCACTATAGACTGGAGAACCACTCTAACCGACTCTGTTTCCATCTCAAGCATTTAATACTGCAGAGAAATACTGGATCTTCCCCTTAAAAAAAAAAAATCAGTGTTCAGCTTCCTCCCTCACGTTCAGCTGTGCAGGGTGCACTAGGCGTACAGAGCTAAACTGCGTTTGATTTATCACTGCATTATTGCTTTAATCTGAGTGTGCAGTGAGCCGTGTTGACTGTAGCCGCAGAAACAGAGGCTTTAATGCTGGCCCTCAGGCAAAGGCCGGGCTCATGGTGCTCTGAGCTGCTGCAGGTGTGGCACTGCACCTCATCTTCCTGGTATGTTTACATAGGTGATGTCTGATTCATAAACCAGTCAGTTCCTCTCAATCAACTGGTGGGATCCATTTAAAACTGAATTCAACTCGATGTATATATCCATATTACAGGCTGAGGAGGTTTCCAGTAAAGCGAATACATTCATAAGCTCACACATTTTTGCCTCATCAATGAAAAATAGCCCATTTTGCATATTTATTAAAAATCTGTTGAACTAACTGTAACCACAGTGGTTAAAAAAATGAGAACAAAGCAGATGCACATTACATATCCTTATCAGTTATTATATATCTGATGGTGTTTCCTGTGTTTCTGGTCAGTAAAGCTGTGATTCTGATGGTGTTTATTGTGTTTATGGTCAGTAAAGCTGTGATTCTGATGGTGTTTATTGTGTTTCTGGTCAGTAAAGCTGTGGTTCTGATGGTGTTTCCTGTGTTTATGGTCAGTAAAGCTGTGGTTCTGATGGTGTTTCCTGTGTTTCTGGTCAGTAAAGCTGTGATTCTGATGGTGTTTCCTGTGTTTCTGGTCAGTAAAGCTGTGATTCTGATGGTGTTTCCTGTGTTTCTGGTCAGTAAAGCTGTGATTCTGATGGTGTTTATTGTGTTTATGGTCAGTAAAGCTGTGATTCTGAGGTGGTTAGTGTTTCTGGTCAGTAAAGCTGTGATGCTGATGGTGTTTCCTGTGTTTCTGGTCAGTAAAGCTGTGATTCTGATGGTGTTTATTGTGTTTATGGTCAGTAAAGCTGTGATTCTGATGGTGTTTATTGTGTTTATGGTCAGTAAAGCTGTGATTCTGATGGTGTTTATTGTGTTTATGGTCAGTAAAGCTGCTGTGGTTGTGTTTCTGATGGTTCTGTTTCCTGTGTTTTCTGGTCAGTAAAGCTGTGGTTCTGATGGTGTTTCCTGTGTTTATGGTCAGTAAAGCTGTGGTTCTGATGGTGTTTCCTGTGTTCTGGTCAGTAAAGCTGTGATTCTGATGGTGTTTCCTGTGTTCTGGTCAGTAAAGCTGTGATTCTGATGGTGTTTCCTGTGTTATGGTCAGTAAAGCTGTGATTCTGATGGTGTTTCCTGTGTTTCTGGTCAGTAAAGCTGTGATTCTGATGGTGTTTATTGTGTTTATGGTCAGTAAAGCTGTGATTCTGATGGTGTTTCCTGTGTTTATGGTCAGTAAAGCTGTGATTCTGATGGTGTTTCCTGTGTTTCTGGTCAGTAAAGCTGTGATTCTGATGGTGTTTCCTGTGTTATGGTCAGTAAAGCTGTGATTCTGATGGTGTTTCCTGTGTTTCTGGTCAGTAAAGCTGTGGTTCTGATGGTGTTTCCTGTGTTTCTGGTCAGTAAAGCTGTGGTTCTGATGGTGTTTGTGTTTCTGGTCAGTAAAGCTGTGATTCTGATGGTGTTTCCTGTGTTTATGGTCAGTAAAGCTGTGATTCTGATGGTGTTTCCTGTGTTTCTGGTCAGTAAAGCTGTGATTCTGATGGTGTTTCCTGTGTTTCTGGTCAGTAAAGCTGTGATTCTGATGGTGTTTATTGTGTTTATGGTCAGTAAAGCTGTGATTCTGATGGTGTTTGTGTTTCTGGTCAGTAAAGCTGTGATTCTGATGGTGTTTCCTGTGTTATGGTCAGTAAAGCTGTGATTCTGAGGTGTTTCCAGTGTTTATGGTCAGTAAAGCTGTGGTTCTGATGGTGTTTATCTGTGTGTTTCTGATGGTGTTTCTGGTCAGTAAAGCTGTGATTCTGATGGTGTTTGTGTTTCTGGTCAGTAAAGCTGTGATTCTGATGGTGTTTGTGTTTCTGGTCAGTAAAGCTGTGGTTCTGAGGTGTTTCCTGTGTTTCTGGTCAGTAAAGCTGTGATTTTGTGGTGGTTACAGTGTTTATGGTCAGTAAAGCTGTGATTCTGATGGTGTTTCCTGTGTTTCTGGTCAGTAAAGCTGTGGTTCTGATGGTGTTTCCTGTGTTTCTGGTCAGTAAAGCTGTGGTTCTGATGGTGTTTATTGTGTTATGGTGGTGCTTCTGATGGTGTTTCCTGTGTTTCTGGTCAGTAAAGCTGTGGTTCTGATGGTGTTTCCTGTGTTTCTGGTCAGTAAAGCTGTGGTTCTGATGGTGTTTCCTGTGTTTCTGGTCAGTAAAGCTGTGGTTCTGATGGTGTTTCCTGTGTTTCTGGTCAGTAAAGCTGTGGTTCTTAAAGCTGTGGTTCTGAGGTGTTTTCAGTGTTTCTGCTGTGGTTCTGAGGTGGTGTTTTCTGGTCAGCCCGTAAAGCTGTGTATGTGTGTGTTTTCTGGTCAGTAAAGCTGTGGTTCTGATGGTGTTTCCTGTGTTTATGGTCAGTAAAGCTGTGGTTCTGATGGTGTTTCCTGTGTTATGGTCAGTAAAGCTGTGGTTCTGATGGTGTTTCCTGTGTTTATGGTCAGTAAAGCTGTGGTTCTGATGGTGTTTCCTGTGTTTCTGGTCAGTAAAGCTGTGATTCTGATGGTGTTTCCTGTGTTTCTGGTCAGTAAAGCTGTGGTTCTGATGGTGTTTATTGTGTTTATGGTCAGTAAAGCTGTGATTATGATGGTGTTTCCTGAGTTTCTGGTAAGTAAAGCTGTGGTTCTGATGGTGTTTATTGTGTTTCTGATCAGTAAAGCTGTGATTCTGAGGTGGTTACAGTGTTTCTGGTCAGTAAAGCTGTGGTTCTGATGGTGTTTCCTGTGTTTCTGGTCAGTAAAGCTGTGGTTCTGATGGTGTTTCCTGTGTTTCTGGTCAGTAAAGCTGTGGTTCTGAGGTGGTTACAGTGTTTATGGTCAGTAAAGCTGTGATGCTGATGGTGTTTATTGTGTTTATGGTCAGTAAAGCTGTGGTTCTGATGGTGTTTCCTGTGTTTATGGTCAGTAAAGCTGTGGTTCTGATGGTGTTTCCTGTGTTTCTGGTCAGTAAAGCTGTGATTCTGATGGTGTTTCCTGTGTTTCTGGTCAGTAAAGCTGTGGTTCTGATGGTGTTTCCTGTGTTATGGTCAGTAAAGCTGTGGTTCTGATGGTGTTTCCTGTGTTTATGGTCAGTAAAGCTGTGATTCTGATGGTGTTTCCTGTGTTATGGTCAGTAAAGCTGTGGTTCTGATGGTGTTTCCTGTGTTTATGGTCAGTAAAGCTGTGATTGATGGTGTTTCCTGTGTTTATGGTCAGTAAAGCTGTGGTTCTGATGGTGTTTCCTGTGTTTCTGGTCAGTAAAGCTGTGGTTCTGATGGTGTTTCCTGTGTTATGGTCAGTAAAGCTGTGATTTTGTGGTGGTTACAGTGTTTCTGGTCAGTAAAGCTGTGATAATGGTGCTGTGTATGGTCAGTAAAGATGATCTTGGAAAAGCACCATCACTGTTATTATCTAATTACCATCTTCAGAACAATAATGTGAGACATTTAGCCTAGAGGGGAAAGGAAGTGAGCTACAAAACTTGAAAGAGAAAACAAAAATGTATACTAAGGAAGACAAAAGGCCTTTTTTCTAGAGCAGGAAAAAAAGGAAGAAAAGTGAATAAAGGAAGGAGTGCAGTTGTTGTTCCTCACTCTCGGAAACAACTGCACTCAACAACTCTGCCTGATCGATTCCCACCTCCTCCCTCCGGTGGTATCAGAGCTGCAGTATGCTGGGACCCCTCTACACACCACCACAGAGAAACACATTAGCAGAGTCAGAGTACTGGTGTTTCCGTGGCAACCGCAGGAAGCTGGAAAAATACAAGGTTTTTTTTTTTTTCTTCAACCTTTTAACAGTCCACTCTAACGGAGTCAAACCTCTTCAGCAGACCCTCTCCTAAAGCCACAGTTCAGTGGCTCATTGGCCGGTTTTACTCAAACATGGTCAGTTGGCTACGAGACGTTTACTGCATTCCTTCACCTTCAGCACCAAAAACAATTCAGATTCATCCACCTGCTGTCTAACAAAACACACATACATATTACCGGTTGGGCGCATCCACCAAGACAAAAGCAGGACTCGTCACTGAAGATGACCTCCTGCCATTCTGAGCCACTCCATGACAGTCTGGGACGTCACCACTACAGTATTTGGTGATGCTGACACGGTGTTAAGGACAGTCGTCCCAACGGCCTGTATGCATGTAGTACTGCATGGTGAAGCCGTCTGTTAATGGTGCTGCACTCACAGGATGACTCAGGGAGGATGACTCCGCAATTGTGGCTCTTGGGTTAGTCAGGTACAGTGAGCTGAATCATTAGCATGTCTCACAATGTCAAACCCACCCTCCATCTGGGTGCAGCTATTTGTCCAGCTATACTTCTGACGATGAGTGTATATATTGAGGTCATCTTTTAACCCAGCATTGATCTGTTTAAACACACCTATCAATATTTGAAACCTATAAACGATGCTCAGGCCAGTAACGGAAGCTTCTATCCCACCAGGTATCATGAAGAGCCAGGTTAAGGCTTATGTAAATCTTCTATTAACTGATTCAGTAACTAAAGAAAGACTGTGGCTTCTTCTCCTTATCATGTTTCCTTAAGCCTGCATCTCCTTTACCCTTCTACTGACCTCTCCTGGGGCACAACAGCTGGGCAGCAGAGGTCGCCAGACGCCGCCTCACCGTCCTGTCTGCTTATGTAAAAAACATCAAAACAGGCCGCAAGCTGTTTATGCTTCACCTGGACCCAAAATCATGAACACATCCTCAGTGAGAGGCCCGCACACTGAAATCTGTTATTATTTCGATAATAAAATAACTCCCACCCCCTGTTCACCCAACACTTTTCTTCACCAAGCACCACTGCCAAAGACCATAGTGTGAAGGAGGTAGCTGAATCTGCAGGTTTATGGAAGCGACTAAAGTCTACAGCTTCCAGTCTACAGGGAATGGACACCATCAAGATCTATTAGAGACACAGAACACCTCCACACACTCTAAGGAGAACATGCATCAGCACCATGATGATTCGTGGGGTTAAGTTTCCTCTACTGATTAGCCTCCGACCTCGCAAATGTCTCGGTTAATCGATTACTGGACGAATCCAGCCTCTCTCTATCTCTTGAACAAGCTGCTTTGTAAACTGATGTATGTAAATGAGTTTGGCTGCCCAGTATGTGGTCTCAGCCCAGACTGAAACACTCCATATAAAAGGTGAAGGGGCGGGGCTACACCACCGTAGACCAAATGTGATGTTACATATGTAAATGTCTTGATGTTTGTGACATCACAAAACCAAAACATTGAAAGAGAGGGTTTTTTTTTCAGAGAGATGATTTGAGGAGAGCCAGAGAGAATGATTACCGTATGTACACAGTCCGTAGTGTCTGGAAAACAAAGAGAGAATATGAGTGCTTTAAAAAGATGAATGAGACTCAGAGTGCACAGGAGGAGAGAGAGATTGAGAGAAAAGAGAGAGAGAGAGAGAGAGAGAGAGAGATAGAGAGAGAGAGAGAGAGAGAGAGAGAAAGAGAAAGAGAGAGAGAGAAAAAGAGAGAGAGCGCAAGAGAGAGAGAGAGAGCGCAAGAAAGAGAGAGAGTGCAAGAGAGAGAGAGAGAGCGCAAGAGAGAGAAAGAGAGAGAGAGTGCGAGAGAGAGAGAGAGAGTGCAAGAGAGAGAGAGAGAGAGTGCAAGAGAGAGAGAGAGGGAGAGCGAGCGCAAGAGAGAGAGAGAGAGAGAGAGAGAGAGTGCGAGAGAGTGAGAGAGAGAGAGAGAGAGAGAGAGAGAGAGGTGAATGGTAGGGCAGTGCTGCAGTGTAATAAATGATGAAGCTGTGTGAATCAGAGACGGAGAGAAGAAAGGCTAATCTAACAGGACTTTAAACTCCAGCTGAATTTACTGTCTCAAACACAGCACGGCGACAGAGCGATAGAGGGAGTGTGTGTGTGTGTGTGTGTGTGTGTGTGTGTGTAAGAACAATAAACACATGCGCCGCAAAACACACGCACGTCACACTCACCTCACTGAAACACAGCAGATAAAGAGAAAAGCCTGGCAGTACTGGGGACGACAGAGGGAGAGAGAAGGAGGAGGGAGAGAGAGAGATATGGGGACAGAGTGGGAGAGAGAAAAAAAAGAAAGGGAGAAAGATTTAGAGGAGAGAGAGACAAACAGAGAGAAGCGAGAGAGAAGAAAGAGTGTGAAAGAAGGATGACTAAAAAAAGAAAATGAGGTGTGAAAGGTGAGAGAGGGCAATACAGAAATAGGGACGAGAGAAACAGAGATGACAGATACACAAAGAAAGAAAAGATACAAAAGAGAGATACAAGTGACAGAAAGAAGTGAAGGAGGAAGAGAGGAAGAGGGAGAGAAAGTATTTAAATACAGAGAGGAGAGAAAGAGAATACGGAGAGATGAGAGAGAGAGAGAGAGAGAGAGAGAGAGAGAGGGTGAGAGAGAGAACACAGAAAGGAGAGAGAGTGAGAAGGAATAGAGAGGAGAGAAAGAGAAAATAAGAGAGAGAATACTGAGACCCAAGAGAAAGACAGAGGGGGAGAGAGAGAGAGAGAGAGAGAGAGAGAGAGAGAGAGAGAGAGAGAGAGAGAGAGAGAAAGAAAGAATACAGAGACAGAGGGGGGATAGAGAGAGAACACAGAAAGGAGAGAGAGTGAGATAGAATAGAGAGGAGAGAAAGAGAAAATAAGAGAGAGAATACTGAGACCCAAGAGAAAGACGGGGTGGGGGGGGGGAGAGAATACAGAGAACAGAGAGAGAGTGAGAGAGAATACAGAGATAGAGGGGGGATAGAGAGAGAATACAGAAGGGGGAGGGTGAGATAGAATAGAGAGGAGAGACAGAGAAAATAAGAGAGAATACAGAGAGACAGAGGGGGAGAGAGAGAGATAATACAGAGGTGATAGAGAGGGGGAGAGAGAGAGAGAATACAGAGAGGAGAGAGAGAGAGAATACAGAGGTGAGAGAGAGGGAATACAGAGACAGGGGAGAGTAAGAGAGAGAATACAGAGGTGAGAGGGAGAGAGAGAATATACAGAGAGAGAGAGAGAGAGAGAGAGAGAGAGAGAGAGAGAGAGAGAGAGAGAGAGAGACAGACAGACAGACAGACAGACAGACTACAGAGATGAGAGAGAAAGAGTACAGAGGTAAGAGAGAACTGCATGTACCCATGTATCTCTGAATTCAGGTTGAACTTTCAGTCTCTGTACATTTCTCACCTCCTTCAGTACAAACACACCTCAACACACAGTTCAGCTGCTGAATATTTCACAGGGTCACATGCCTCGGCTCAGCCAATCAAGCCTCAGAACCAGTTCTCAGCGCTCTCCTCCGTCTCTCTGGCTGAAACAGCGCCATTATAAACTCTCCATTATCACTCCTTACTGGAGAGCCCAAGCTCTGCCAAAATCAATCACAACACCAGCCCACCATCTGCAGCCAGCCACCCAGCCAGCCAAAGCCAACTCAGCGTACCCGGACTGGATCAGGACCTGATGAGGAAAAACACTTCACAAACACAAACAACTACCTCTACAGTATTCCACATACAGTTCACAGTGGTGGTGAAGGTAACCAGACGTCCCCCTCTAAAAGCTCCCTCACAGAAAGCTACTACATGAGATGGTTATGAATACGCTGCCTGAGACGCTGTTGATGGTAGTTTAGCCTTAAACTCCATTCATGGTGGAGGGATACATACTCCAGGGCGCTGAAACCCCCCCAAAGAAAACTCATCATTCCCAGGGTCTCCAGATTTTCCCATCATCAACATTCCATATAAAACTCAGGAGACACATGTAGGTTCATTGGTGGTTCGGATGGTAAATGAAATGTGTGTATTTGTGTTGTAGACATGGAGAACCCTGGTTCCCACCACCACCACGGTACATCACGTGGACAGACACGCTACACAGCTCTGCTGCCTCTGGAATAGCACACTGAAACGATGGAAGCCATATCTGCACATGCAAACCTGAATTTCTATCAAATGTTCGTTGAGCAACCTCTGCTGCTCTATAACCCAGCAATGCTGCAGGCTTCTGCTGCCAGTCAGCCTGACTGAAGAACCAGGAGAGACGCTTCTGTACGGAACCACAGAAATCCCCAGAGAGCTAGCTCCATTACTGCAGGACACGGGTCAAGTAGCGAGACTTCAAACGATTCATCTGGGATCAAACACATGTCAGGCTAACGGATTCTCTCCACCCAGGCTGATCTAGAAAAGAGCGGCCTTATTTAATCAAGAGCCCAAGAGATGGAGGACGAGAGGATCGGGCTCAGTTCCAGCTCGCGCAGACACGGAATGATGGAGAGCCATCAGTCACCATGTCAGTCGCAATCAGTTTACGGAAGAGTGGTTGCGTGTGAGCGGCAGAGAACGAGCAGAGAGAGCGGCCCTCATCCATCAAAGTGGCGTACGGTCATAGATGATCGGAAAACGAGCACAGGCTACATTCACAGGCAGTTTTGCTACCTGTCCTGGTGCGAGTGGGGTGGAAATCTGAGGGATACAGTATTACAACCCGGGAAATTCATAGAGATCATCTCTAGGGTCATAGAGAAACAACCAACCTAGCAGTGTGCATTTCCTGAAGAAAAGCATGAGTGACTGTGCAGCTTAAGCTTTTCTACTGGAGGAATGGGGGATGAATAAACAACACATAGAGGAGTGTGGGTCAGTATGTCTGTGGATTAGAGCTTGCACTGAGTGGGAACATGGTGAAAGGAAAGGTGAAAGGAGTTTGAATAGGGGGTAAAAATTAAAGGGCCATTATCAGAGGAACGAGTGATGGGGGAAGACAAACAGAGGACACCTTCCTTTGGAAAGGCTGTATTCGAAACGACACTGCACACGGTGTACTACAGTAGTATGTACTGCACACCTGTATAGTTCTAATGTGCAGTTCACTAATACAGTCACATGACCAACACCCCTGAGCTCACATGGAAGGATAAAGACTGGTTTCTCCTTGATCAGGAATTCCCAACTTGGGAATGCATTCCCAAATGTGACAGTTGGTCAGATCAGTGCTAAAACTGGACCACAAATTGTAAAGGATCCATATACATCAAACTAATGAAGCCTTCATCCAAAGCCGAGTCTCCATCATTCCAGCTGTAGAAAGCGCTTACCACATGACCAACACCAAGCTCTAATCCAGGAGCAGTTCTATCCTAATGACCAAGTGGAAGCAAATTATATTATTTCATACAGTCACTCTTCTATACCTTACTGCATCCTATTACATCATTTCCAGACTGCTCAAGAAAAGGTAGCACAGTAAGAGGTCTGCTGGCAACATTTCAAGGACTTTTCACATGAATAATGAAAAGAACTGCAGTTATTAATCATCAGCAATGTGGATTACGGCGAACGACTTCCTTTACTTACTAGCAAAAGTGCTCTGTAATGGTCATATGACCCAAACGGTTGTTCCGACGGACTGTAATACACTACAGGAAGTGTAGGGGGCGATATTACCCACACGGTCAATCTGACAGACTGGAATACACTACAGGAAGTGTTGGGGTGATATGACCCGCATGGTCATTCTGACAGACTGGAATACACTACAGGAAGTGTAGGGGGCGATACGACCCACACGCTCATTCTGACAGACTGTAATACACTACAGGAAGTGTAGAGGGCGATATGATCCACACCGTCTTTCTGACAGACTGTAATACACTACAGGAAGTGTAGGGGGCGATAGGAAGTGTAGAGGGCGATATGATCCACACCGTCTTTCTGACAGACTGTAATACACTACAGGAAGTGTAGGGGGCGATACGACCCACACGCTCATTCTGACAGACTGTAATACACTACAGGAAGTGTAGAGGGCGATATGATCCACACCATCTTTCTGACAGACTGTAATACACTACAGGAAGTGTTGGGGTGATATGACCCGCATGGTCATTCTGACAGACTGGAATACACTACAGGAAGTGTAGAGGGCGATGTGACCCACACGGTCATTCTGACAGACTGTAATACACTACAGGAAGTGTAGAGGGCGATGTGACCCACACGGTCATTCTGACAGACTGTAATACACTACAGGAAGTGTAGGGGGCGATGTGACCCATACACTCAATCTGACAGACTGTAATACACTACAGGAAGTGTAGGGGAGATATGATACACCGACCTTTCTGACATACTGTCATTCTGATCCACAGACAGACTGTAATACACTACAAACAGGAAGTGTTGGGGGCGATACGACCCAGAGGGTAATACACTACAGGAAGTGTAGAGGGCGATATGACCCACACGCTCATTCTGACAGACTGTAATACACTACAGGAAGTGTAGGGGGTGATTTGTCTTCTATTGTTCATATAGAAGTGTTATTGCTGATGTTGGTGTATTACAGGGCTGAGGTTGTGAGTATTGTCCAACAGGAATGCTCTTCAGCTCTTCTCCAATTGGAGATGTTTGTTTATTAGCTTTGGTTCTACCAACCTGTCATAATGATAAATTGAATCAGGCATGTTTGAGGAGGACAATCACCACAATTTGCTGCAATTAGTTTCTTCTTCATCCCAGATTTCAGATTTCCTGATTTGCCTGCTATCTTTGCTGCCTCTGCAAGCCAGGCCAACTGCTGGGATGGCTCTAAACTGCTGACGTCTGCAAAAACGCAAGCAGATACAGGCTCCATGGTTACAACACATTTCACCTTGTTCCCTGTGTCATGTGCTCTGTACAGGCACAACCACCACAGCGCTCCACAAAAGATCCTCAAAACCTGATGGAACACGCCACTTCTTTATGCCAGAATTACTCACCTGCGGTGCCAGCACAAGTCAAACACACTGTGGATCCTGCTACAGTGTTCCAAGACCAACCGAAAAAATGCACCTGGAATCCACTGCGTTATACAAACTCAACTGAATCAATGATGTGTGTGGTTCTACATAGCCCATAAAAGGGTTCTGCGATTATTTCTTGTTGTGTCAAGCTTGTAACAATAGAACCACCCACTTTGGTGATATATTGATTCATACATAGAACCACAAAATGATCCCTCAACCTAAAGAACCATTTCATATTGCCCAAAGTCTTTTAAGCATGCAGATGGTGTTCATGGTCCTATACCAGAGCCATTGTCTTTGATAAGGAACCCTTGAAGAACCACCAGTTTATGTCAGTGGTGTTATCAGACAGGTCATTAGTGTGACTGTTCCATTACCAGTGTCATCAGACAATTCAGTAATGGGACTTAAGCCTATTACAGGTGTGATCAGACAGGTCATTAGCACAACCCTTCACCTTAGTGCTATAAGCTATTTAGTGTGCTCAATGGTTATTGGCAAGACCTTCAATAATGCAACCAGACAGGTCATCGGTGTGACTTTTAGTTGGATGATTAGACAGTTAAACCTGAGAGTCCTTTAGTGCGTGTTTCATTGTAGCGGTGTAATCAGAGAGCTCATTAGTGCAAGCTTTACTTTAATGCTGTAAACAGACAGTCAATTAGTCCCAATGTTATTTGAGAGCCCACTGGTGAGAGTTTCACTTTAGTGGTCAGACAGGTCATTAGTGTGACTTGTACTTTAAAGCTGTGACAGACAGGTCATTAACAGGAGTTGTGCTTTAGTCATGTGGTCAAACCGGTCATTAAAGACAGTTTTACATTTCTACTTTACTAGTACGATCAGACCTCCATTAGCCTGACCTTTATTTTAGTGCCATCATCAGACAGGTCATTAGTGTGACTTCTACTTGGTAGCAGAATCAGACATCCCACTAGTGCTCATCGTACTTTAATAGCGTGGTCAGAAAGAGCATTCATATGGGTTTTTTTTAAGGTCAAGATCAGACAGGCCGTTAGCTTGGCTCTTACTTTAATGCTTTGAAAGACAGGTCATTCAAGTGAGTGGAATGTCAATAGTGTGACCAAGATTGGTCATCAGTGTGAGCTGCATGTCAGTAGTGAAATCAGCCTGTAATGTCATTCATTAGTGTGAGTTTAAAATTCAGATCAGACTTGATTACTGTAACACTTTAATGTAGTGACATTAGAGCAGGTTTCAGTTCTTGTTGAGATCAGACTGGTCATTTGTGTGACCCTTATTTTAATGCAATAAAAGACTGGTCATTAGTGTGATTTTTATTTTAGTGTTGTAATCAGACTGGTCATTTATGTGTTCCTCACTTAAAATTACTTTATTGCAGTGACAGACTGGTAATTTCAAAACTGAGATCAGACTCGTCATTAGTGTGGCCCTTACTTCAATGCAGTGACACTAGTGCACGTCTCAATTTATGATGAGATTAGACTGGTCATTAGTGTGACCCTTTAATGCAATGAGATACTGGTTATTATTGTAAGTTTTATTTTGATGTTGAGATCAGACTGGTCATTAGTGCGAGTTTCAGTTTATGTTGAGATCAGACTGGTCCTTAGTGTAACCCTTACTTAAAAGACTTAAATGCAGTGACATTAGTGTGCTTTTTCATGTTGAGATCAGACTGGTCATTAGTGCGAGTTTCAATTTATGTTGAGATCAGACTGGTCCTTAGTGTAACCCTTACTTAAAAGACTTAAATGCAGTGACATTAGTGTGCTTTTTCATGTTGAGATCAGACTGGTCATTGGTGCGAGTTGATTGTCAGCACTGTGCCCACATTATCAGTCATTAGTGTCATTACTGTGAGCAGTATGTCAGTACTGAAATGAGAGCTTTACTTTAGAGATTTACTTTGAGATCAGACAGGTCATTTGTTTGACTCTTACTTTAATGCTGTTACAGACTGGCCATTGCTGTGAGATTTATTTCAACATTGAGATCAGACTGATCATTAGTGTGACCCTTTAATGCAGTGACATAAATGAAAGTTACATTTTAGATCAGACTGGTCATTAGGGTGACTTGATTGTCAGTAGGGTGACCACATTATCAGTCATTAGGGTCATTAGTGTGGGCAGTACGTCAGTAGTAATAGCAGACAGGTCATTATGTGAGTTTTACTTCAGCACTGAGATCAGACAGGTCGTTTGTTTGACATTTTGTTTGACTTTAACAAAGACCGGTCCTTACTGTGAGGCTTATGTTAACGCTGAGATCAGATTGGTCATTGGAGTGATCTGATTGTCAGCAGTGTCAAGCCAGGTCGTTTGTGTAAACTGTATGTCAGTAGTGTGATCAGTCGGGTCATTAACGAGAGTTTTACTTTAGCAGTGTGACCTCAGCCCCGGTGTGCCCCCCTCCTCACCTCCGTCTCCAGCTGCACCAGCTCCATTTTGGGCCATGGCTCCGCCAGCTGAGCGAGGGGCATTTTCAGCACGACTTTTTTCCCTCTTCTCTTCTAAAGCGTCGAAATGTGAGGTCAGGTGAGTTTCTCCCCTGAGAGGTCCCAGTTGAACCAGTCTCCCCTGGAAGAGTGCTGAGGATAGTCCAGCGTACGCGTGGAGGTTTGCTTCTCACTTCTCGTCCGGTAACGCCACACGGCGGACTGCACGAGCGCGATCTGGAGCGTTTTACGCGTAAATGAAATTCACGTTTGCTCGACGGCGATGGCTTTTGCTGTCGGTACTGGCGTTGAGACGTGAGGACTGACGGGGAAATCCTATAAATTCCCGAGACTGACTGGAATGTGAGATTTTTAGGTTATCCAGTGGTGGATCCAGGCATTCCTCCAGAAGCCGCGGTATTACACCGTTCCGGTCAGTCGACGGAGCCTCGGTGGTTCTCTCACACACACATCCACACACACACTCTCACACACGCACTCGGGTGTTTCTAAATTTGCGAGGAAACCGAGTGAGCCGCCAGTCAGCTGGTTCAGTCACGTTATGGGTTTTTTTTCCACACCTGTATTCCGACAAGCCCCGCCCTGTTCTAGTTTCCGCGCTGGGATTGGCTAGATGCTCACGCTCAGTCACGATCAAACGTTCTAGAATGCTTTGTGTGTTTTAGAGGAGTTCTAGGATGCGTTCTAGGATGTTCTGCGTGTTCTAGACACGTTCTTAGAGCCGCTTGTCCGCATGAACTAGCAGCCAATCCAAGCGTGGGGGGGATGGGGCGGGGCTTTAGCTTTCTAGGAGGGCTGACGGCTTGTGAGTGCGAACCAGTAGCCAATTCCAGCGCAGAAGAGGCGGGGCATGTCGGAATACGGGTGGAAATAATAAAGTCATCTGAATGAAGTGGTGCTCTTTTACGTCCCCTGCTGGCCGCCTGCCATAAGTGCCCCCAGCGCCACAGCTTCTCACCCCCATACTCCGGAACTGACCACTTCTGTTTTACACCCATTCAAAGCTATATTAGAAACCTGGCCAATTTATTAGAAACGCCCACCTTGTACTTCCAGTAACAGACCAATTTATTAGAAACAGCTACCTCGTGCTTCCAGTCAGTGGCCACTTTATTAGAAACACCCTCCTTGTGCTTCCACTAAGTGGCCACTTTATTAAAAAACACCTACCTTGTAGTTTTACTAACTTGACACTTTATAGGTCACTTATATAGGTCCACTATATGCTATATTTCAGCCAATCAGCGATATCCAGTCAAGAGCTGCACTGTGATCAGAAACTGACCACTGATGAACGCCTAGAGGATGGCTAAAGCAGATGGGCTACAGTCACTAACCCCACACCAGCCAGGGAGGGGTTTCCGATAAAGTGGTTTTATGTTTAATATAAATTCAGTAAAAATCGAAGGAGAAGTTGGTGTGGCCCGCGTGCCCTGAGGAAGCGGATATCCTATTAGACTCCAGAGTCCAAATGAAAATGTCACTGTATCCAACAGCATAAAATCCGGACATCGGTTCAGTATGGTTGGCAGTAATGTGGTGTCATACTGAGCCGACTGGCACAAAAGGCTGTGATACACCGTTACCACACACACGCGCACACAAACCTACTGGGTCCAAGTGGTTACTACTGGCAACCAGAGAAAAGGCTGCCAGTGCTGTAGAATCCGGCGCCAAGTATGAAGGAGAGCGGCGTAAAGCCGGGTTTGAATGAAAGCCTATTTAACAGGATGACAGGGCGTGAATCTGGAGTGTGAATGGCATGAAAGCAGCTTCATTCAGTCCGATATTGGTGGAAAGCTTTTAAGGGGGAAATGGAAGGGTTTGGATTTTACATAATGACAAGGAAGCAGTTTCAGGCCAGACTGCACTAAACGAGACATTTTCAGAAAACAGAGGAAATAGAAATTGATACGGGTCATTACTCACAGGCCAGGCTTCATGTAGGACGTCCTGCGGGCCCCCCAGTGTGCTGAACACTGTAGTACCGGACGTGTCCAGGGGGATGTGATCTAATGTAAAATGATACACTGTAGTGCTGGAACATCGTTCAGAAGCTATACACCCAGCACATGAAGGACTGCTGTCGTCCTGGGTCCTTTAGCCTGGTCCAGCAGGTCGACCTCCCTGCACAGTTTAGCTCCAGCTATAGTCTAACACACCTGATCCAGGTAACGAAGCTGAACAGGTACTAGACCATTCATAAATATGCTATAGTATGCTAGGTGATTCCTAAGGTGTAGTCGGGTTGTTGCTATGGCGTCCTAGACGATTGCCAAGGAGTTTCTATGTTGTTGCTATAGTATGCAATGTAGTTGCTAAGGTGTTGCTAGGCAGTTTACTATGCCATCCCAGGTGGTTTTAAAGTTGTACCTAAGCAGCTGCTACAGTATCTCAGGTAGTTGCGAAGGAGTTGCTAAGCAGTTGTTTTGCTGTCTAGAGTGGCTTGCTGACTATGGTGGTTGCTATGCCATAGCTTTGGTATTCCAGGTGGTTGCTAAAGTGTTACTAGGCAGTGTGCTCTGCTTTACCAGGTAGTTGCTATGGTATCCTAGGTGACTGCTAAGGTGTTGCTAGGTGGTTGCATTACTATGCCAGGTGGTTGCAAAGGTATTGCTAGGCAGTTTACTATGCCATCCCAGGTCATTTCAATGTTATAGCCAAGCAGTTGCTACAGTTTTCCAGGTAGTTGCTAAAGTGTTTCTAGGCAGTTGTTATGCTGCTGTATAGAGTGGGTTGGTGTCCATGGTGGTTGCTATGGTGTACTGGGGTTGCTAGGCCATAACTATGGTATCCCAAGTGGTTGCTAAGGTCCTGCTAAGTGATTGCTTTCGTATTCCAGGTGGCTGCTAAAGTGTTGCTAGGCAGTTTGCTCTGCTTTCTTTTGTGACTCCTAAAGTGTTGCTAGGTGGTTGCTATATTACTCCAGGACACTGCTAGGGTATCCTATGTCATTCCTAAAGTGCTGCTGTTCCAAGTGGTTACTTTGGTATTCTAGGTGGTTGCTAAGGTGTTCCTAAGAAGTGTGGTGTCCCAGTTAGTTTCTAAGGTATCCATGATGATTTATCAAAGTGTTGCCAGCTGGTGTTGCTAGGGAGTTGCTTTAGTATTAAAGGTGGTTGCTATGGTTTCATTAAACTTAAAATCAATGATATAAGCACCAATAATAATGATAAATAAGTCATATGTTTAGAGCAACAACGAAAACAGGAATAAAAATAATAAAAGCTAAAAACGTAATTAAAATAAGAAATAACAATGTGGTTGGTGTAGCTCAGCGGATAACACCACTACCTGCGAAGTAGCCACCACCACACGTGGGAGACTGGGGTTCGAATCCTGGTCTGGGTAACTATGCTGTGCTACACCAATAAGAGTCCTTGGGCAAGACTCCTAACACTACATTGGCCTACCTGTAATATGATTAACCTTGTAAGTTGCTCTGGATAACAGTGTCAGCTAAATGCCATAAATGTAGTTGTAGAAATAAAAAGTTCTGACCGTATTTGTTCATAACCACAGTTTAAAACAGAAACAGGAATCTTCATGTTCCTGTGAGTTGTAGTTTTCTGAATAACGTGAGTTCAGCAGCTGCTCTTTACTCCGTATGGAAAATTCCTGATGACTGGACCAAAGTTTCTTGGCTTTAACTTGATTGTTTTTGTCCGGCCCTGTGAAGTTACCCATATGGAGGTACTTGTTTTCTGTGGTCAGTGACCATTTGAAATGGGCCTTTAAACATGCATGCATTACACAAACACGTCATCTGAGTTCCTAATATGGGCATGACGCGGTGTACGGGATGACGGCTTCAGAGGGCTATAAAATACACAGCAGCTCGCTCTGTAAACCTTCACCAGGCCGCAGACTATAAAAGGGCCGCTTTTCACGGCGCACTGCAGATCAGCACTTCACTAGATCAGCATGCAGTATGGGTTCAGGCTCAGATGTCCAGAGTAATCAGATCATCTCCGTTTTCCTGCTGTTTGGACCCACTGCGGTACTCCGGCTCGGCTCTCCAGCAGCTGTGCAGGAGCTGGAAACCTGCCAGACAGCCAAAGCTCCAATATTAGCCATTGCTCACTCACCACAGCAGTGGTCATCTGTAGTCCAGCCGTGTTCAGGTCAATGATTTGGCAATTTGTCTTCCCTCTTATCTCAAATATAGTCGGGCATCCAAGACCAGTTTGGGATCTGAAGTGTAGCACTGGAGCTACAAGGCTAACGTTGCTAACAAGTAATGGAAGCTTATAGTGAGCGATTAGCATGGTGTGTATTCATACCGAACCATGTGGAAATGTTCAGTATCACTAATAGACGTGATGGTGTGGTTGCTAATGCTGTACTCGCTGTGACTGTAGCTATGCTAGTGTTCTTTAGCAAAAACCTAGATTGAGTGTTTCTAATGTCAGGTACCTACTAATGATGAACATGGCTGTGAGCATTTGACTGAGCATTAGTGAAGTCAAGTGCTAATGTTTGAACATTGCTGTGAGCATTTGATTGAGCATTAGTGATATGAAGTTCTAATGTTTGAACATTGCTGTGAGCATTTGACTGAGCATTAGTGAAGGCTAGTGGTAATGTTTGAACATTGCTGTGAGCATTTGATTGAGCATTAGCGATATGAAGTTCTAATGTTTGAACATTGCTATGAGCAATTGATTGAGCATTAGTGAAGTCAAGTGCTGATGTTGGAACATTGCTGTGAGAATTAGATTAAGCACTAGTGAGGCCGGGTACTGATGTTGAACACTGCTGTGGGGATTTGGTTGAGCATTAGTGATATCAGGTACTAATGTTTGAACATTACTGTGAGGATTTGATTGAGCAATAGTGAGGTCAGGTACTGTTGTTGACCATTGCTGTGGGGATTTGATTGCGTAGTAGTGAGGTCAGGTACTGCTGTTGACCATTGCAGTGAGGATTTGATTAAGCATTAGTGAGGTCAGGTACTGTTGTTGTCCATTGCTGTGAGGATTTTACTGAGCATTAGCGAGGTTCATTGCGCATTCTGAAGTTCACTCCAATCATCCAAAGGGTATTGGATGGAGCTGCATCACTCTGGGAAACAGAGGTCCACTGCTCAGCTTGGCATTGGGCATTGCATCCTTAGACTGGTGCAGCTGCTCCAGAGCGTGATGCTCTACTGGTCAGTCTAGTGGTCAGTAGGTGACCTTAAAATAGCTGATGATCCAGAGGTTTCCCTGGTACTGTAAGTCTTGACTGGTTCTCTTCGGTAAATAAGGAACCTGACTGTATGGGTGAAAGCTGGATGAGGACTTTTCTGTTCATATCTTTTATCTCTCCCTCGACATTTGAAAAGAAATGAAACGGCTTCTGAAGCGATTACAGACGAATGAAATGTGCCACTGGAGGGGAGAAAGTTTTCTGTAATATATTAATCTGAGAGCCACATTAGTGTCTGAGACCCGGTTAGAAGCTGTCAGAAATGACAAACAGCACTGTCTCCGTTCAGACAGGCTAATTCAATCAAAGACACAACCTTTATCAGAACTTTAATATTCTAATATTCGCCACCATTCACGCCGTCTTCACCCAGCGAAGGACGAGATGAAATGAATTCTGTCGTCTAAATGAAAAATATACAACATAACGCAGATTAGTACCAAAAGATGGCAACAGTGCTGTGTGGATAAAACCCAATTTAATATCAGTATAATGGTTACAGTCAGATGACATTTTCACTGTGATTCAGAGATACACCAAGAAACAAAGGTCTACCGGGCCACGAGCTGGAAGGCTGGTTACTGCAGGAGTGGAGTGTAAGTGGACCTCAAACCAGGACACCTTTCATTCATGGAAGAGAACTTTGACTGGGACACAATGGGGACACTTTTACTGCGGTAGTGGAGTTTGACTTACCCACCACTGAAGTAGATCATTTTCCATGTGCAGTAGCTGGTGCTGCTCCGTGTGAATGGAGCCGAAGTCCTGCCTAAAGCGATCTCCACTACTGCAAGTTTAGTGATCACAGATGATTAGAGATATCTCACAGATATATACTGTGGACATGCATCATTAGGCAGTCAGAGCCATTCATAAAAACCCTCAGAGGCATGTGAGGAGAGAGAGAGAGAGAGAGAGAGAGAGAGAAGGAGAGAAGGTGAGAGAGAAGGAGAGAGGGTGAGAGAGAAGAGAGAGAGAGAAAGAGAGAGAGAGAGACAGAGAGACAGAGAGAGAGAGAGAGAGAGAGAGAGAGAGAGAGAGAGAGAGAAAGAGAGAGAGAGGGAGAGAAGGTGAGAGAGAAGAGAGAGAGAGAAAGAGAGAGAGAGAGAGGGTGAGAAGGTGAGAGAGAAGAGAGAGAGAGACAGACAGACAGAGAGAGAGAGAGAGAGAGAGAGAGAGGGGGGGGAGAAGGTGAGAGAGAAGAGAGAGAGAGACAGACAGACAGAGAGAGAGAGAGAGAGAGAGAGAGGGGGAGAAGGTGAGAGAGAAGAG
Organism: Prochilodus magdalenae; assembly: GCA_024036415.1. NCBI lineage: Eukaryota > Metazoa > Chordata > Actinopteri > Characiformes > Prochilodontidae > Prochilodus > Prochilodus magdalenae. The sequence continues at coordinate 301,537 of JAMWET010001985.1, read as the reverse complement.
AGAGAGAGAGAGAGAGAGAGACAGAGAAACAGACAGACAGAGAGAGAGAAAGAGAGAGAGACAGAGCGAGAGAGAGAGAGAGAGAGAATGAGGGAGAGAGAGAGAGAGAGAGAGAGAGGGAGGGGGAGAGAGAGACAGAGAGAGAGGGAGAGAGAGAGAGAGAGAGAGAGAGGGAGGGAGAGAGACAGAGAGAGAGAGAGGGAGAGAGAGAGAGAGAGAAGAGAGAGAGAGAGAGAGAGAGACAGAGAGAGACAGACAGAGAGAGAGGGAGAGAGAGAGAAAGAGAGAGAGAAGAGAGAGAGAGAGAGGGAGAGAGAGAGGGAGAGAGAGAGAGAGAGAGAGGGAGAGGGAGCGGGAGAGGGAGAGGGAGAGGGAGAGAGAGGACTAAGTGACAGTGCATTAAGTTATTAGAAATAAAAGTGGATATCCTGAAGAAGCTGCAGAGTGGGTGTACAGATATAGAAGTTATAAAGCAGTAGCCAGGTTGTTGCAAATACAGCTACTACAGTATTTTACTCCATGACAGTCTGGCACGACACCATTGCAGTCTTTGGTGATGGTGGTGTAAACGGTCATCGTAACGGCCTATGTGTGTGTAGTCCTGTGTGATGCAGTCGTCTGCCAATGGTGCTGCAGTAACAGGATGACTCATGGTGGACATCACTGCTCGCTCAGTGTCCTAAACAGCTAATGCAATATATGAAAGTCTGCACTTTTGTGTTTTTGAGAGTTATGGCTGTTTGTAGGAGGTTAATGTCATGAGAGGATCTTAAAGGCAAAAGAGCCTTTGGCCCTGTAAAGTAGCTCTGTACATGTCAGCTGCTGGAAGGGATTTGGTTCAGATTGTTCAAGCAGCCTGTACAGACACGCATGCTACGGAATCAGCTAGGGCACATTCATCATCATCCCCTGGGACCTCTCACCACTGAACCGACTGGGCGAGGAAATAGACTGTGTGCTGTACTGTGTTTGCAGTGCAGTGTGGTGGACTATAACACCAGTCCTGCAGATGGAAACGTCTTGACGTTATCACATCCTCAGGGTTTACACACACACACACACACACCCTCTGTGTTCAACATGGACGTGTGTGAAGGGCGTGACCGGCTGTCGTGATCATTTCAGGGTGTGATAAACCGCTCTGACCGTGAACGACAGCTCAGCGGTCAGGGGCAGGAGTCGGTCAGAACAGCCTTGTAGGGTCAGATATGGGCTGAATTACATGATATGACAATTAACGCCTCGTCTTAAAGGTCCATGTCCTATTATTCCATTTTTGCCAACGAGATCCTCAACGTTTGTGCTGTGTTACATACAGTAGTGTGCAGACCCCTTCATTCATCAAATACCCAGTGACACACAGATATCTGTGAGGAGATTAGACATACAGCTCTGCAAATAAATCAGAGCCCATCCAGTTTCTTCCTAAATCAGAAATCCCCACATGTACAGCAGGTTCTTAGTGAGGAACAGAAGGTTGGGTTCTAGCTTTACTGGGAGATACAGTGAGCGTCTGGTTCATAAGAACAAGGTCAAGCAGCAAACACACAGGACAACACAGCTACAGACTGGCAGAGGGCCAAAACCACTCTCCACTGACCGTGATGAGCGCCACCTCGTTCCAATGTCGCTTGACCACCGTAAGATGACCTCAAGTGACCTACAGAAAGACTGGTGAGCTCAGTGGGTAACACCACTACTCAGGGTGCCACCTCTACATGTGGGAGACTGGGGTTCGAATCCCAGTCTGGGTGACTATGCTGAGCTACACCAATAAGAGTCCTTGGGCAAGACTCCTAACACTACGTTGGCCTACCTGTAATCATTAACCTTGTAAGTTACTCTGGATAAGAGCGTCAGCTAAATGCCGTAAATGATTCCAGATCTGTACGATAATCCACTCACATCAAAGAGGGGAGCGTCAAAATGAAACAAAACAGGGAGCTTCTGAAAATCCTTTCAAGTACCGGGAAGACCTGGCAGACCACCAAAACTGTTCCCATCAAATACACAGTACTTCAGGCTTTCATTTGTGAGAGATGACCGTTGTACAGAACTGGACTGAGAACATAATACATTTTTATATGTTGTTTTTTTTAAGATATAATTGTTTTATGTCGTGGAATTACCTTTAAAGGTGCAGTATGCGATTCTGGAGAACGCATCAACAGCAAAATAAACACAGCCCTCGCTTCAGTGCTCCCTCAGAAGCTCTGGCACCCCCGAATTCATGGATGTGTAATGCCGAGGTGAACGACGCTGGACTAGCAAACTTTACAGATTGTGGGTTAGCATATTGTCACCAAACCTGCTGCTCCAAAACTAACCAGGTGCTATTACAAACGTTAGAAATCGGGACAAAACAGTACTCACCTATTGGTTCTGTGTTCCCCAAGTGTCCAGCAGAACCAGACAACCCTCCCACTAATCCCTTTATACACAACGTCGACTCTCTGAGGTCTCTTCACCATTACAGTTTCCTACTGATGTTAACATGGCTAATTGCTCCAACTCGATCTAAGAGAACCTTTCTTATCTTATCCTCTTTAACTGTTTCTCCATCTTTTACAATGTGAGGAGATCAGCTCCACCCTTTCCCACTGCAGAAGCAGTGATGTTATTAGGTAAACATCACATACTGCACCTCTAAAACTGATATATGTAAGTGAGCTCTCCTCTTATTGGTTGTCCATATAATGGCTCCATAGAAATACAGCCCAGCCTCCTTATAACCTCAGTGTGAAGGGGTGTGACTAAAGTCCGGTAGGCTGAATAAGCAGATATATGCTAATGAGGTCTACACAACATGAAGTGCCTGAGGAGTAGTGATGTAGTTTTCCTGAATACTTTGATACCCTGTTCTTTAATGGGCAGGACCCCCATAGGACCACCACAGAGATGGTATTAGGTGGGTGGTAGATCATTCTCAATACTGCAGTGACACTGACGTGGTGGTGGTGTGATTGGGTTGGTGTGAATGGATCAGACGCAGCTGGACTCAGAGTCGTCCACCAACCAAAACTATCCAGCCAACAGCATCCTGTCCTGTGGGCAGTGTCCTGTGACATGTGTCCTGTGGGCAGCGTCCTGTGACCACTGATGAAGGACTAGAGAATGACCAACACTGCACTGTGCAGCAGCAGATGAGCTATCGTCTCTGCCTGTACATCTACAAGGTGGACCAGCAAGGTAGGAGTGTCTAATAGAATGGACAGTGTCCAGTTAGCATCACCCGGGTTCTCCCCATAGGAGTTTAGGCTACATGTTCATTTTTGTGGTGGACTCTACTGGGCATCATAACATTAAACGTCTGCCATGACCACATGACCCTAAACTGTTACTGGAACTTGCAAAGTTATATTCCTGGACATAATCTGCCATGATGACATCTTCCATGAGCTCCCTGGGACAGTCTTATGTAGGTTCAGGTTCAGGTAAAATCCTACCCTTTGATCTTTGTGATGGTACACAGAATGCGCGTGGATGACAGGGAGACTGCAGCACTGGAGTGGATCACGGCTGTGGTGTTCTCCGTCTCCTGTTTCCAGTAAACACAGTTTATGGCTGACAGACCTCCACATCAGTTTGGCAGTTTGCTCTGCTGTGTAAATGAGCATCAGCAGCAGCTGTTACGCCTGCGTGAGGACAAACCTTCACTGGACTGCACTGCGGAACTAATAGCCTCAATTCTAACATTCTTCAAGTGCAGAAATGCAGGAAGGATGGGTTATAACTCTGATAGAGACAGACATTTGGACGAAATGCTCGCTGGTGGGGGTTTGGGGAGGCTGCTTCATTAGCTGCTGTAGTGGAGAGAGTGTAATTAGCCGACTGCTGCAGGCAGGCGGGGGGTTGGGTGTTCAGAATGAATGCTTAATTGAAGGAAAGCATCAATAAAGCTAACGGCTGTTTACTGAGAGAGAGAGAGAGAGAGAGAGAGAGAGAGAGAGAGAGTGAGCGAGAGAGAGTGAGTAAAAGAGAGAGAGAGGGTGACAGAGAGAGTGAGTAAGAGAAAGAAAGAGAGAGAGTGTGTGAAGGAGAGAGCGGGAGAGAGTGAGGCAGAGAGAGTGAGTATAACAGTGAGGGAAAGAGAGAGAAAGTGGGGAGAGAGTGAGGGGAGAGAGAGAATAAGAGAGAGAGTGAGGAGGAGAAAATAAGAGAGAGTGAGGGGGAAAGAGAGAATGAGAGAGAGTGCGAAAGGAGAGGGAGAATGAGAGAGTGAGGGGGAGAGAGAGAATGAGAGAGAGTGAGGGGGAGAAAGAATGAGAGAGAGGAGTGAGGGGAGAGAGAGAATGAGAGAGAGTGAGCGGAAGAGAGAGAATGAGAGAGAGAGTGAGGGGGAGAGAGAATGAGAGAGAGAGAGAGAGAGAGAGAGAGAGAGAGAGAGAGAGAGAGAGAGAGAGAGAGAGAGAGAGAGCCTAGTAATGGATTTTTAATTACCAGTGCAAAACATGAACTATATGGTCAAAAGTATGAGGACACCGGACTGTCACATCTATGTTAGTGGATATTGTTGGATTGCCTGCTGGATGTCCTGCTCCAAAGCCATGAGCATTAATGTGGGCCTCCCACCACTCGCCTGGGAAGCTATATCCATAATACTCTGGTCAAGCATTGATGTTGGACTGTTGCAAAGGTGGCATCCCATTACAGTGCCACGTTTAACGTCACTGAGCTTCAGTATGCACCATTCTCCTGCCAGTCTTTGTGTACGTTGACTGCGGAAAAATGACTCTTGGCATATAAATCTTATATCTAGCTGATATATCTTATAGTTCTATATTTGAGAGAGCTGTAAGCTAATTTTAAGATAATTTAACTTATTTCTAATCATTTCAGAGTTTTAGGTGATGAGTCAGTCAAATTTTCTCACTATATTGGCAGATAATCTTGCATATTTAAAAGCTTATTGCTTATTTAACATCAAATTTAACATCTGACAATGTTTAATATATTATGTAAATAATAACACACACACACACACACACACACACACACACACACATATATATATATATATATATATATATATATATATATATATATATATATATATATATATATATATACATATACATATAATTTAATAATACTTAAAATCAGTCAATAAATGCCTTAAAATGAACTTAATAGTAATTAAAAGTCAAAAGTAAAATGAGTAAAATAGTTTAAATGAGATTTAAGATATATCTACCAGATATAAGGTCATTTTTACCGGTTAGCCATCTTTTTTTTTTAAGTGTACGTGCTTGATTTAATGGATGCCTTGTGACATCACAAAAAAGATGGATAAATAAAAGGCTGTTTTTGCAGCTTGGTATCCATAAATGGACTGCAGAGTGAATTATATTTTTGGAAACTTGGAATCAGTGTTTCTATACTGCAGCAAACCCGTTCATTTCAAGCCTAGAATTTTTTTTGTTTCATCTCTAGTATTGGCTCTTTAAATGAACTTTTCTCCCTCCATTAGTTCAGAGCTCCCATGTGTCACAGTGACTCTGCATGTCACTGATTCAAGCCTTGCCTGCTGCATTCCGATAACCACTGCAGTTGCAATAGAAACTCTGCACAGCCCATTTTAAGTATCTTGTAGAACCTATAAAAGTAAACGTATGGAAAAGTTAGGACGCTGATTTCTACGCTCCAGAGCAGGCAGCAGGTTTTAGGTCAGTTCCTGTGTATTTCTGTAGGCTAGAACGTGCTTAGGCATGCAGGGGAGTGTGCGGTATTCAGCCGTGCCCTCTCTAACACTCACTCCCACACAAACACACACGTAAGCTGGACCGCTTCTGCACTTAAAGCAACAGTTCAGCCAAAATCATACATCTACGCGGTTTCCCCCCATCGCAGATACGATCGATCAGCTGAGGTTTGCTTCTTTGGTTTTAGCACAGGAGCTATAAGGCTAATGTAGCTAACAGATTAAGGGAGCTTATGTGCACCAGTTAGCATGCACAAGTGGTCTTTACACTAGGCAAAGGTAAGCAGCCACCTAGGGCCCTCAAGACCCTGTGGATGTACGAATAAGATATCGTCGCTGTCCAAGGAAAAACAAGCGTCTCAGAAATGGCAGCTTTACAGCAACAACAACCTTTAATAATAATGCAAGTCAGTGGAACCAGACGTCTGTTGGTCCATTCACATTGAAATGTGATTCACACAATGTGAATGGCAGATCATGTGATCAAATGATTCACAAAAGTCAAAATCTGCAAAAGAAATATTTCATTGGACAGCGGCGATGTACTGCAGGGGTTGATGTTTAATAACTCATTCCTAAATATATATATAACCATATACACAATCAAATCTGTTATTTATGATTGTGGCAGTGATTTTAACCCTGCTCTCAAAACATAACGGGACTACAGCTGCTTATTGCTTCCAGGAAAAATAGTAATCTCATTACTTCTGTACTACTTTGCGGCTAATTATGTGCTTATACTGGCAGACATGTTCGCTTGTTCAAGCAAAAGGATCTGCCAACACTGTGAGATCATTTCACTTATTCAAAGTGCCTGAGTAGAAATGTCTCCGAACAAGATCAATAATCTAATAATATTCTTACAAGGTTTGGTACCACTTTCTGATAATTAGGTATCCCTAATGCATATAGCGCATCATAAGTACATTCATAAAGATCTATAAAGCATTTCTAATGCTTCATAAAGGCTATTGTAGCACCACATAAATGTTCATAATCAATGCTCAAGTTCAAAAATGCACATAACTGGTATAACGTTGCATTATAAGGTCTCTTGTTGAGACCCATATCATTAAATCTCAATACGTAAAATTTACATAATGCATAAATTCATATAACATCCCTTAAGATCTATATGTTTATAAGTGGAAATGCACTTCCAAGATCATTAGAGAGTGGAACATTAGAGAGTGGCCTCACTGTTGATCCTTATATGTGCTGATCCTCCACTGTTGATATATATATATATATATATATATATATATATATATGAATGAACACAACATTAGTTATTAAGCTTTATGAGCTTTTATTAAGGTTTCACGGATAATGTTAATAACAGGGAAAACATTATAACAGGGAACACAGTATAACTCATTATGTCACTTGTGTCACATACTGTTGTGTTATACCAGTTTATGTGTGTGTTTATAAATGTTTATGCACACTTAAAGAGGTTTCTGTCTAGTATCGTAAAGCATTATAATGGCTTTATAGATCTTTATGAAAGCACCTATTATGGTTTATAGTCATATGAATACCTGATTCATAGGAAGTGGTACTGAAAATGTAAGTCTTGCTTTCCATTATATGACAAGAGCATTCTAATATTTAATATATTTAAGGTCTGTTTGTGGGGATAAAAAAACTAGTTAGCAGGACAATAATCTGGGTGAACCAGCAGGGGGAAACAGTCAGCAGGGTGCTGACCTTATCAAGCTAGGGGATCGATATATGTTAGCTAGCTGGGTAGGCTACAGTGTGAGCCTAGCTGATAGTAACCGTGAGCTAACATGAGTCCCGTTTTCCCTTCTGTTTGCCATCACGGGAGACCAACTCACCCGAAGTCCAAGTCTTCAGATCACCTTGAAGGGGGGGCAGCTCAGTCCATGAGCCCGTGGTCGGCCAGCTCAACCTGTATTCATAGTAGCATTCTGGTTTTATAGTGATGTGTATTTTACCCCTCACATATTAGCATTTTACTCTTAATAATAGGCCAGTAGGGTTAGATTCTTTCTAACCTCTAATTCTAGGGTTAGGGCCTCATATGGTTGAGGTGTGTTGCTGGATAGGTTGACCTCTAGACTGGTCAGAAAACATAGTAACATATGGAAACGATCAGAGAGATGGAGAAGGTAAAGAATGAAGACATTGAGTGATACTCTGTTTTGCTTAGGTGTGTCATTTTTCACCTCACTGATAATGTATTCCAGCTGAGGGCACCTAAGGACGGTATAAGAGGACCCTCTTTGGAGAGGTCCGGGAGAGAGTCAGGGACGTTCGAATTGGCAGAAGGCTCTCTCCGGCACGGCCAAGTTGGGGTACCCGATAACCAACTTGTAAATAATTTCTTAACAATTAACTTGGCCTGTCTGTGGTTCCGTTCTTCCATCAACTGGCCGCACAGCTCTGGTAAATGACAATAGGTTGATGGAAGGATGTCCACAGTAGAGAGGAGAGAGAGAGAGAGACCAAAGGAGAGAGCCAACCTCTCTCTGGAAGACTCCGACGTTCAGCACTCAAAGCACCACCATTTCCCGCCATTGCTGCAGCCTGCCAATTCCGGCTGAGCCCGCAGTTTATAGGACCCCAGTGATAGGCGCCCCCATCTGGTCCAGGGTAAAAATCAGTATCTGCCCCTAGTCAATAACTTTCCCTAACACTCTGCTTGACCACCAGTGGACACAAAACAGTGGACTGCCAGCTTGACCATTAGTGGGCCAACAGGTGTCCGCTGTCCATTAGCTTCTATTTGCTCGTAGCTTCAGTGCTAAGACTAACCCAACTAAACTAGCACCTGGAAAACACTGAGCACAATGTCAGTGGAATACCAGCCTTGCCATCAGGCCATCCTCTTGCTATCAGGGTGATTCTGTTGTTGTGAGATCTGTTTAGAGAGTGGTGATGGTGACGATGAGACTGAAGTGGACAGATCTCGGTGTGAAAACGAAAGAAAGAAGAGCGCTGGGAGGGACAATCATAAACCTGCCAGACCCAGATTAACTGCCAGCACTATTTCATGAAAGTAAACTGGTCACTAGTGGTTTCAGTATCATGGCTCTGGAATTCAGAGAATTTTAAGGGCCCCGTATTTCATGCTTTTCCCTGAGGTCCACTCGTGATGTTTGGAGCCATAATTCATTTTTGCATGATCATTTTTCCAAGCTCTCTTTAACCCTGTAAAACTGACATATGTAAATGAGCTCTGGTTTGATTGGCTGGTCTGTATAGTTGCTGATTCAGAAGGCTAAAGGACTGTAAGCTGACCGGGCTGATAGATTCACAGACTTCAAAGAAACAGTGAATTCAGAATGTGCTGAAGAGTGGAGGAGCAAGCCGTAGGTTTCGAAACTCACTGGATAAAAACCGAGCCCCCTGTGACTGAAACGTACCTTTTACCATGTAACACCTCCAGTAACACTGTACCAGTAACAGCTGTAACTGGATTTGGCATGTACTGGACAAGTTTCTGGATGTAGCCCACATTCATGTTCAGACACTCTTGCATGGTCAGTTGGTCCAGATTTGGTGGATGCCTTCCCTGCCACTTTACTCATTGTTGCAGGTAGTCCCAGAGTCCCAGAACTGTCATCCTGAAATACAGGGATAAGAAGATGTGGTCCTCTGTAAGATGGTGAGCTGTAGGGGAAACCTGGTTGTCCAGCACCTCACTGTCGGCGCCATGGTTCAGATATACTGTCACCTCAACCAGAGAACCCATTTAAACCCACCAGAACAGCACAGAGGGGGTTCTTTTTGTCTGGGCAGCTTGTATAATAGAGTTTGTGTGCAGATTAAAGCCCTGTTTAAGTAAAGACCCGGTGTATCTGCATTTTGAATAGAAAGGTACTGGTATATCTCAGCCGAGTGAACGCTGCACAGCGTTCCGTTTTGTGCTTCAAGTAGCTCTACTGGAAAGTTCAAGGATGTGCGAGACGAGCACACTCTACAGCTACAGCTGCGCTAAAATGCAAATCAGCATGCACACTTCACTCCTTCATGTTTTATTATCAGCAACAGTGGGGTTCTAGATATACAGACTCTTACTGGCACTTCTGTACAGACCATTACACAAGAACAGCACAAGGACAAACAAATAAAACCCTGTGCTCGAAATCAACGAGACAGGAGACAAACTAGACCTGTGCAATGATTTCCACCCACCGGCCACTTCATTAGGTACACCCCCTTGTTTCTACACTCATTGTCTATTGTATCAGCTCCACTGACCATATGGGACACTCTGTAGTTCTACAGTTCCATCTGTTTCTCTGTATACTGTATTACCCTGTTCTTCAATGGTCAGGACCCCCACAGGACCACCACAGAGCCGGTATTTGTGGGTGGTGGATCATTCTCAGCACTGCAGTGACACTGACGTGGTTGTGTGTTAGTGTGTGTTGTGCTGGTGTGAGTGGATAAGGCTCAGCAGAGCTGCTGGACACCTCAGTGTCACTGCTGGGCTGAGAATCGTCTACTAACCAAAACTAGTCCAACCAACAGTGTCCTGTGGGCAGTGTCCCGTGTCCACTGATGAAGGACTAGAAGATGACCAGCACAAACTCTGCCGCCGCTGATGAGCTATCGTCTCTGACTGTATTTTGTTATGTAGGCCTCATCTTGGCTGTGAACTGGGTTCAGTTGGTCTGTTATTATTACAGCCCTGATAATAATGTGCACCAGCCAGCAGGGGGAGCTGCATTTCAGTGCATTGACCGCCTGACCTTCCAGCTCTGAGAGAAGGATCAAAATCTCTGTACACGTTATGCATTTCTTGAGTAATTTCTTGAGAATGTTTCAGTTACTACTATAAATCATTCCATAACTATATATAAAAAGTGAAACAGCTCAGAAAAACTGTTAATTGATTGTGAGATTTGAATTTGTGAAAAATAGTCCTTTGGTCATTTGAATTATTCAGTAACTAGTATAAATGATTAATTATATACTGTGAATTGTTCAGCACCTACTATGTATTATTCAGCATCTACTATGAATTATTCAGCATCTACTATGAATTATTAATTATCTACTATGAATTATTCAGCATCTACTATGAATTATTCAGTATTTACTATGAATTATTCAGTATCTACTATGAATTGTCCAGTATCTACTATGTCTTATTCAGCATCTACTATGAATTATTCAGCATCTACTATGAATTATTCAGCATCTACTATGAATTATTAATTATCTACTATGAATTATTCAGCATCTACTATGAATTATTCAGTATCTACTATGTCTTATTCAGTATCTACTATGAATTGTCCAGTATCTACTATGTCTTATTCAGCATCTACTATGGATTATTCAGTATCTACTATGTATTATTCAGTATCTACTATGGATTATTCAGCATCTACTATGAATTGTCCAGTATCTACTATGTCTTATTCAGCATCTACTATGGATTATTCAGTATCTACTATGTATTATTCAGTATCTTCTATGAATTATTCAGCATCTACTATGAATTGTCCAGTATCTACTATGTCTTATTCAGCATCTACTATGAGGTATTCAATATCTACTACGAAGTATTCAGTATCTACTATGGATTATTCAGTATCTACTATGTATTATTCAGTATCTACTATGGATTATTCAGCATCTACTATGAATTATTCAGTATCTTCTATGAATTATTCAGCATCTACTATGAATTATTCAGCATCTACTATGAATTATTCGGTATCTACTATGTATTATTTAGTATCTTTTATGAATTATTCAGCATCTACTATGAATTATTCGGTATCTACTATGAATTATTCAGCATCTACTATGAATTATTCGGTATCTACTATGTATTATTCAGCATCTACTATGAATTATTCAGCATCTTCTATGAATTATTCAGCATCTACTATGAATTATTCAGCATCTACTATGCATTATTAAGTATCTACTATGAATTATTCAGTATCTACTACGAAGTATTCAGCATCTACTATGGATTATTCAGTATCTACTACGAATGAATTCAGTATCTACTATGTATTATTCAGTATGAGTATTCAGTATCTATATGTATTATTCAGTTATTCAGCATCTACTATGATTATTCAGTATTCTACTATATGTATTCATTTCTATTCAGTATCTACTATGAATTATTCAGCATCTACTATGAATTATTCAGTATCTACTATGAATTATTCAGTATCTACTATGAATTATTCAGTATCTACTACGAAGTATTCAGTATCTATCTACTATGGATTATTCAGTATCTACTACGAAGTATTCAGTATCTACTATGCATTATTTAGTATCTACTATGGATTATTCAGTAACTACTATGAATTATTCAGTATCTACTATGAATTATTCAGTAACTACTATGAATTATTCAGTATCTACTATGAATTATTCAGTAACTACTATGAAATAGTCAGTACTACTAAAAACTATCCAGAAGTCATTTAGACTGTTTGGTAAAGATTACATTTATTTCAATAATCTTTGACTTTTACATAAACTATATTGCCAAAAGTATTTGCTCGTCTTGAGTGACACGCCAGTCTTAATCCATGGGGTTTAATATGATGTCGACCCACCCTTTACAGCTATAACAGCTCCACCCCTCTGGGAAGGCTTTCCACACGGTTTAGGAATGTGCTTATAGGAATTTCTGACCATTCCTCCAGAAGCGCATTTGTGAAGTCAGACACTGATGTTGGATGAGAAGGCCTGGCACGCAGTCTCCGGTCTAATTCATACCAAAGGTGTTCTATCAGGTTGAGGTCAGACTGTGCAGGCCACTCCAGGTCTTCCACACCTGACTCGCTCATCCATGTCTTTATGGAGCTTGCTTTGTGCACTGGTGTGCAGTCATGTTGGAGCAGGAAGGGACCGTTCCCAAACTATTCCCACAAAGTTAAGAGTTCCCTTTATTGGAACTAAGAGGCCGAGCCCAACTCCTGAAAAAGATTGTTGTTCACGATCGCTCCCACTTTGTTAAAATCCCACTGACAGTCGACTGTGGAATATTTATTATGGAGGAAATTTAACGACTGGACTTGTTGCACAGGTGGCATCCTATCACGGTACCACGAATTCACTGAGCTCCTGAGAGCGACCTGTTCTCTCACTTATGTCAGCAATCTGCATGTCTAGGTGTTTGGTTTCATACACCTGTGGCCATGGAAGTGATTGGAACACCTGAATTCAGTGATGCGGATGGGTTAGTGAATACTTTTGGCCCTTTAGTGTATTGTGTATTCCAGGCAGTACTATAATGGCTAGGTCTTCATATTTGTCATTACATTACAATTTCCACCTTCACTGTGTTGCACTCACCAACCTGTTAGCTCTGTGTAGTATGGATGATTGACCTGCACTAGACTGGAAAACATGGTGGTTTGGATTTACATGATATCATTTATTACAACATTACAACATTATGCTGTTGATTTTATGATGGTTTTATGATATTCAGCTACTCGAACAATAGAAATCAGTGCATCCCAAGCCTGGAATGCATTTTCTGCTGGTGTAAGACATTCAATAACCATTTATTGTCAAATATTGTTTGATATGATTGTTTGATATGTTTGTTTTATATGTATTGTTCATGTTTCTGAATATTAATATCATCATGTTCAAAGAGAATGTAGAAGAAATGCACCCACTTGGCCAAATCTGTCGAGTTTCTATCAGGAAATAATGATTCAAGTTTATCGTCCACGTTGTGTGTGTATATGTCATGTCTGAGTTCATTATGTAATGTATGCCTGCATTAATGATCATATCTCAGTCTCTGAATCTGAATCATTTTTAGTCACGTTGTCCTAGGAGTGCTCAGGAAAACTCCCTTAATAACCTGGTATTATGTTCTCTAATCTGAGCTGAGTCTTCCTCACATCACATAGCTGAGTCATTTCTGTTTTTCTATTGAAACAGAGGGTGCGGCCACAGCCCAATCAATGGTGCTAAATGAACTCTTACAGTGTTAAACTGACTGTTCCAGTGTTGAGTAGACTTCTTCCATGTGCATTTGGGTCCATGTAGACACGTAGGAACTGTGTAGAACTGTGTAATGCAATGTTATAAGAATTCATGCAACACTTTGAGACACAATCCAGTACTGTAAAGAGCTAAGCGAGCACTGTTTGTACGAGTTAACCCAACACTGTAGGGGTCGATGCAACAGCATAAAGGTGTAAAGTTTATCTAGTGCTGTATGAGTTAACCCAACACTGTAGGGGTCTATGCAACACCATAAAGGTGTATCTAGTGCTGTACGAGTTAACCCAACACTATAGGGGTCAATTCAACACCATAAAGGTGTATCTAGAGCTGTACGAGTTAACCCAACACTGTAGGGGTCGATGCAACAGCATAAAGGTGTAAGGTGTATCTAGTGCTGTAGGAGTTAACCCAACACTGTAGGGGTCGATTCGACACCATAAAGGTGTATCTAGCACTGTACGAGTTAACCCAACACTGTAGGGGTCAATGCAACACCATAAAGATGTATCTAGCGCTGTACGAGTTAACCCAACACTGTAGGGGTCAATGCAACACCATAAAGGTGTATCCAGTGCTGTACCAGTTAACCCAACACTTTAGGGGTCAATGCAACACCATAAAGGTGTATCTAGAGCTGTACCAGTTAACCCAACACTTTAGGGGTCAATGCAACACCATAAAGGTGTATCTATCGCTGTATGAGTTAACCCAACACTGTAGGGGTCATTGCAACACCATAAAGATGTATCTAGCGCTGTATGAATAAATCCAACACTGTAAAAGCATTTGACAGGTACTAAAAGAGCCAATCCTGCAGTTGTAGTTAATCTGAAAATTAGCTAATTTTGAAAGGCTGAATTTAACAATGCAGAAGTGACAGATTTCTGTAGGTAACAATCCAACACTGTATTAATTTTGTAAATTTAACACTGTAGCAAGTGTCACTGTGCTTATCTAGCGCACCAAAAACTAATTCAGCACTGTAAGAGTTAATACAGTTGGAGTTAATCTCCCATTATAAGCACTGATTCAAATAGTTGCCAATAGTAAGTACACCAACACTTTTAAACTTAATCCAATAAAATGTTAATGTAACACAAAGGAAATGTAAACACTGCAAGAGTTAATCTAGCCATTTAAGGATAATTTAACACAGTAAAACACTGCAACACCATAGGTATTAATCCAACACTGTAAGAGTTAATCCAACACTGTAAGAGTTAATCCAACACTGTAAGAGTTCATTCAATACTGTAAGAGTTAATCCAACACTGTAAGAGTTCATTCAATACTGTAAGAGGTAAACTACTGTAACAGTTGATCCAACATTGGAACAGGTAATCCAACACTGTATGAATCAATCCTACACTGTAAGAGATAATCCAACACTGCAAAAGAATTAATCCAACAATGTACAACAATGTAACACTGAAAGACATTACTAAATATTAATGGAAATTTTAATCTATTACTGTACAAATTAATCCAACACAGTAAGAGTAAAACTAACTCTGTAAGCATCAGTGTTATCTGTAATCTTATTTTTAACACTGCAACAGTTAATGTAGTAAATTTTGTAAATGTGTATATAAAACCTTAGTAACACTATGTAATTTAATCTGTCACTGTAAAGGTAAATGTAAAAATATAAGGGTTTATATAACACTGTACAAGTTAATCCAACACTGTAAAACTGGTTATGTTAATAAAGAAACATTATTGATTACTCCAACACAATTAGAGTTAATCCAACACTGTAAGCATCAATGTGATACTGTATGGTTCTTTATTTAGCACTGTAGATATTAATCCATGTGTGTACTGAGTAGTTCAGTCAGTAATGCTAATAAACAGTGCAAGTTAATAATAGCCTTTTATTGATTGAATGTTCATACAAATGACAAGATATACATCACAACGTCACGCGTCACTACCACACTGAAATCATAACTATGCAGCAAATAATCCAAAACAATCTAAAGTGAAAGTGAACAGCCACCAGGTAGCCCGCAGTTCAAAGTGACATCATGCTGTTCTCACTGTGACGGTGGATTTAATTCAGCTCAACCAGACTGAATTCAGATGCTAATCCGGCAGGTTAGGAGTTAATCCGCCAGGAATGTCTCCGAGCTCTCAGTATTGGTGTATTTTAAAGGGCAGATTTTGAATGTTATGAAACACAGTTGCCCAGAATCACTCCTCTCCGTGCCTCTCGCGCTCCTCGCCTCTTCTGGTTGGCTCCCCATGCGTGTTACCTGCGTGTGGTGGGTGTGGTCTTTTCCAACGCACCTTTTCTTTTCCTTTTTCAGTGCGTACCTTTCCCTGCCCTCCCTCCTACTCCTTCCCTCCCTTCGCGCGGGTGAAGGGTGAGTCTAGCGGGGTTGGGTTGGAGCGGAGCCCCGCGTGTCCAGCCATGGAGTCCGTCTCGAGCTGGAGCAGTGCGCGAGTCAGCACCTGGCTTAAAGGTAAGGTCAGGTGAATCCCACCAGGTGAGCGAGCTGCGTGTTCGAGCTCACCCGATGAAGCGCGCGGGGACTGGTTTAGAGGTTTTGAAAGGGAAGAAAACAACAGGACGGAGTAAAGGCAAAGCGAGTGAGAAAATCCTGAAGGATGAGGGGAAAAAAAGGGAGGAATGAGGAAGTAAGTGGGAGTCAGCTGCTGTGTTTACAAGTCGGAGCTGGGAAAGAGCGAGGCGAAGTCTGTTTACAGGAGTTTAGTGTGGGAAAATGTGAGGTTTCTTTGTTGACACAACGTTTAATCTCTTCGACAGGGCAGTTTGAAGTCCAGTTAGGGACGAAGCTGAACGATTCGTCAGCGTCTTGTTGGAGTCTTCTCGTTCCACCTTAAACAGAGCAGCAGTTACATTGAGACGCCTCAGGCGCCTGAATGTAACTGTTGCTCCATTTAAGGTGGAACACGGAGATTCCAACAAGTTTTTAATATGTGTAATGTGCCGTATGATGTCGGATCACTCCCAATAAATTAGGTAGCTGACATACGTACTAATGTTGGGTTAGCATTGTGGCTAAAGTAGCTCATTTCTCACTCTCTATGCTTAGCACTGATATTAGCAGTTAGCTTAGCACTCGGCTAGCAATAAACTCTTACGTTTAGATACAAAAATAGCTAATCTTTATTATTGCCATGCTTTATAACTGAATGTTTTGGGAGAAAGTTGTTGGCTGGGTGTGATTAGCTATTATGCTAGCTTGGTTGTTTTACTGACAAGTTAACCTTCTTTAATAAACAGTTGCTAAATGCCAAAATATATTTATTCTGAGGTAAAAAAGTTCCTAGAACTGAAGAACCTGAACTGAAGAGGCCTTTATGATCTTTTTCTGATTTTGGATCCTAAACTAAAATGCTAAAGCTCTAGTTTAGCTAAGAGCTAAGTTAAAAAAGCAGACTGCACCACCAAACAATAATTTCCATTAGTTATTTATTGGTTTATTTTTAATTTAATTTAATTTTGAAAGGTACAATGTACATTAATCAGCATTAATCAACAGATAAATATTAATGTTAACCAGTTTTTAAAAAATGGTTTTTCCTTCACCTGATGTCATTTGGCAAGATGCATAATAAAATAATGAAGTTGCATGTAAAATATATCCAATATTTCAAAAAGTAAAAATAAAATACTAATATTTTACATACATGAATAGCAGGAGGGAGATTGTCTAATTAATTGTGGTACTACATTTAATTGATTTGATGAAGGACAAAAAAGCAGTCTGACTAAATGCAGTATTCCTGCATGAGACTGTGCAGTCGAAGTGAATAAAGCCAGAAATATGAAGAACGTAGATGGAAAACGGGTCTAAATACAAGTGCATTGGACTGAACAAACAGAGCTAGTAATTACTTTAGTGTTAGCTAATGTTTTAGACTTTATGACAAACTTCCAAAAAACTTTGTCTGAAGAACTGACCTGGAACTAAATATTATTGAACATAGTATAAAGGCCTGAAGCTATTCAAATTCTGTATGCATACATTGGACTGGGGAAATAGAGGTTGCCTCTTAAAATCTCCTTTTAGGTTTTAGTTTAGGAAAAATACTTTCAGGACTGACCTAGAAACTAAATATGAAGAACACAGATGGATAAAGGTCTAAATCCATCCACATTCTATTTTTAGTACATATGTAAGTATGTTGGACTGGAGAAATGGAGCTGTTTTTGTGTCAGCTGGTGCTAGCCAATGTTCTAGACTTTAAAACCTATTAGGTCTTGGCTTAGTCCCAAAGGCATGGTCTGAAGGAGTGAGCTAGAAACTACATAGAAGGAATGCAGACGAAATAGAGGTCTGAAGCCATTTAGTACTCATCTGGTACACATCTGGTACTAGCCAATGTTTTTGACTTTAAAACTAGCTTCTAAATTGCTTCCATTAGATTTCGCAATAGTCCAAAAGACTTGGTCTGAAGGAACAATGTCTAATTGTAGATAAGACACCAGATGTGCCCTGGCCTGACTGTAATTCTGACCTATTTTCTGCTCTCCTGGCATGTTCCAAGGAGCAGGCCTGTGATTTACCATCCATTCATATCACACTGGAGGATCAGGTTTTTCATCGTACCCTGAGATGGTGTGGTGTTTCTGGATTCTGAGCATATTTTATTGGCATGGGAAAATGCTTTGAGCTTATAAATAGGCTGTTAGATACACACAGCCCACATCTTTGCAGTGGTGGGAACCTGAAATATCCTGAGCGTAACAGAAAATCTCCTTTACCTTACAGTCCTGTACTACTTCACTGCAGTTTAAAGGCCTTTACTAAAATCACCATGCCTTGCATAACAGTAATCCACTATGTTTCGTAATGGGATACTGGGGAGAAAAAAAACCCTTAGGCTTCATAAAAAACTCTTGGAATTCAGGCCTACAGAACGATATAGTCTGAGGGTTGCATGAGGCAAGTATTGTATTGCAATACTGGGAATGAAATATGACTGGTGATATGCCAGTTAATGACTGACCTGATTAAACTTTTCTCCAAATAATTTTTCTCCAAAATTATTTGTTGAATTTGTATTTTAATATCTTGGTTTATATAGGACATAATGTGTATAGGACACAAACGATGCTGCAAATTCAACAAAGCAATGCTCAAAAATTATATTAATGATAACATATAACATACAATGACATATATTGTGCTTTCTATTCTGGTTATATTTGAAAATAGTGTTGCTGATGTTGTTAACATAATGATGATATATATTAGTGCCACACTACCTGGCACAACCTAGGTAAGAGCCTCCCATTGGATAATTACTGCATGGGGGATTATGTTTCAACAGGCAACCAGTTATTTAACCCTAACTGATGCAGTGAGTAGCTTCTCGTTTGTTTAACTACCATGCGGAAAGACACGTCCTGTGGTGGTGGAAAACATGTTGATCTGTTTCAGAAGGGTCAGATTATTAGCATCAAGCAGAGAAAACATCTAAGGAGATGCTGAAACTACTAAAACCGAGTTAAGAACTGGTCAGCGCATAAAACAGCAGAAGGACAGTGGGGAAACATCGTCTTCTATAAGAAGAATGTGGTTGGAAAAAATTCTTGAATGATGGTGATCAGGGATCACTTAAACGTTTGGTGAAATCAGATGGTAGAGAAACAGCAGTAGAACTCAGGGAAATGTTTAATAGTGAAAGAAAGTGCATCTCCACACGCACAGTGCGAAGGGAACTCAAGGGATTGGGACTAAATAGCTGTGTAGCCTTAAGAAAACCACTCGTCAGTAAAGCTAACCGGCTAACACGACTTCAGTCTGTTAGGGAGCATAAAGATTGGCCTCTGGAGCAACGGAAGGTGGTCATGTGATCTGATGAGTCCAGATTTACCCTGTTCCAGAGTGATGGGCACATTAGGGTAAGAAGAGAGGCGGCTGAAGTGATGCACCCATGCCTAGTGCCTCCCGTACAAGCCTGTGGGGGCAGTGCTATAATCTGGGGTTGTTGCAGTTGGTCAGGTTCAGCAACGTTATGTGCCCAAAGATTGAGGTCAGCTGACCACCTGAACATACTGAACCACCTGGTCATTCCATCAATGGATTTCTTCTTCCCTGATGGCACGGGCTCAGATTGTGAAAGAGTGGTTCAAGGAGCATGAGACATCATTTTCACATATGGATTGGTCACAGAGTCAAAACCTGAACCCCGTTGAGAATCTTTGGGATGTGCCAGACTTTGCACAGTGATCTAAATCTCCCATCATCAATACAAGATCTTGGGGAACAATTAATGCAGCACTGAACAGAACTGAAAAAATAAATGTTGTGACACTGCAGAAGCTTGTGGAACGATGTCTCAGCCTGATCAAAGCTAAATTAAATATTAGTGTGTGTGACCTTTTTCTTGGGCCAGGCTGTGCATATAAATAGCACATACAATGTTTATTATATACACAGTGTATGTATATGAACTTTCGTTCTTTGTTCAAAAATGAAAATGAAAACTGAAATTGTTTAACAGCTAAATATTTTTCAATGGCAAAACTTGGTTTGAGACTTTTTGCATTTGTTTTCTTCTCTTCCTGGCCCACTACATGTAGTACTATTGTCAGCATGCAATATGTGTGTAATTACATGTGTAGCTTGTTGTGAAGTTGAATTTTGACACGTAATGGTCAGTAAATGTGATGGCAACAGTATTGCAGTATTGCAGAGGAGGTCCAAACGGAACAAGCTATACTGTTTCAGTTTTAGGTCATTTTTGCTGATGAAAAACTTGAATTTTAATTATGTATTGGGGGACATATTGCACAGGTTCTTTGGGTTATAGTCATGAGAGCTTGTAATGTCCAATCTCCAGACTCCTTAGTTCACTTATTTCTGCATCTTGTTTAGGTCAATAATAAAGAATCTGATTTCACACCTAGCTGGGACTCTCACACAGTCCAACCAGGTATTTCCTTGTTGTGGGCTCCCACTTACAGATGGCCGGAGCATCACCGGGGTTCAAAGTCACAGCCATCTAATGTTGAGGTTGATGCTTAAGTGGTTCCCCCACTGAAAGATCTCAGAATTTGTTTGTCGGTAGTAAACATATTGAAGATATGTTGAATCAGGACTGTCAGGTTATTGTATTACTGTGTGCGTTCATAAAACAGGAGCTTGTTCAGGGCGCTCTCCGGTATTGCCTCAGTTTACTTAAGCTTTATTACGTGTGTGATTAATGACCCCTTGAGGGGGACAATCTTAATTGCATGATGCTAGACCTGCCATGATTATAACACAGTCGCCTAATTGCATATGATGCGTATTTCATTTGATTGCAATTATCATTTTCCCCAATATGTTGTGTTTCACAAGTCATAACAAGCAAAACATGAAACGCGTGTGCAATGTTGGTGCAAATAAATCTGAATAATAGAAAGCAGTGGATGTGTTCTTTTAGACAATTCATAAAACTAATGAAGAAGAAACAAGCCAACCCCTCTAACTATGATGGCAGTCACCGGACAATAAACGAGTCTCCTGTGACTGAAACATGCCTAGTAGCGTGTAACATCTCCACGAACACCAATGACAGCTGTGGTTGGATTTGATTTGAACTCGACAAGTTTCTGGATGTAGACCACATCAGTGTTCAGCCGGCCCTGCCTTAAAGAATTGGTCAGTTGGACCAGATTTGGTGGATGCCCTTGGCATTTCACTCGTTGTTCCAGGTAGCTCCCACAAATTGTCAAGAGGGTACAAATCTCGGGATTCTGCGGGCCAGTCCAGATGTGTGAAGGCTCCTGAATGTTCATCATGCCAGTCAGTCACATCTGCAGCCCTGTGAACTCCAGAACTGTCTTCTTGGAATACAGGGATGGGAATGTTACGTTCCCCGGTAAGATGATTAGCATAGGGCAAAACCTGGTGGTCCAGCAGCTCAGTTTAGGCATTGTGGTTCAAACTTACTTACACCTCAACCACAGAACCCATTTCCAGCTAATTAAAACACCCCCAGAACGTCAAGTCAAGAGGTTTTAATTATTATTATTATTTATTCCGTCCATGTACAAGTGCACAGTAGAGTGAAATTACGATCCTCCAAGAACAAGGAGCAACAAGGAACAACAGAGTACAAAATACATACGTGTGTAAGCAAAAAATGTAAACTAGAAAACAATACAATAAATACGATAAATTAAACAGACAGGACAGTGCAGCACCGACACTGCACTCGTTTCTGGACCTGAGGTGGTAGAATAAGGTGCAGAGAGGTTTACCATGCTGTGATCTGTGAGTGATAGCGTACATACACACAGCAGTTACTGGGGTAGAATAAACAGTGTTAGCAGCAACGATCCCGATAGTCCATGTAGAGCCTCAAAAGAGAGGTGTGTGTGTGTGAGGGGGATTTCAGATCAGTCCTCCTGAAAACTTTTGTCCGGGGAGTCGATAGGCCAATTGACCTGTTCTAGATTGTACTTCAGATGCACAGTATCATTATTAATCATTTACGCAGTCATTAAGTCATGATTATGACGGTCCAGTGTTCAGTTTGTTTAACAGGTGATCGTGCATATTAGCTGTTTATTCTATAATTAATAAAATGCTGAAGGGACGGATCTCCGCTCAGTGCTGTTGTTGGCAGATTTATGTTACTGCATATCTGAGCTTGCTGTACACAGCTGGGAATTCGTTTCACACCACATACATCCTGTGTTGGTGTGTAACAGTCTGCGTGCGCTGTAGGGTAGTAGTTCTTGTTTTACCCTGCTGGCTGTGCAACACAAAGAATGCTTTTTCCTTTCATTCTTTCACAGCTTTTCTGAAGAAGGAAGCCCAGCTGTGAAAAGCTGAAATGGGCGTGTTTCACCTTTAGCGCTGATGCCCTTATCATTGTTGTGTTGTGTTGCTGTTTTGATGATGCTGTGCTTCCAGGAATTTGGATCAGCTCAAATGTCTTGCATCAGGAATTTTTGACTCTTGTCTCTTCGGGAAACCTCTACACTCTGAGCCTCTGTGTAATAAGCTCCGCCCTAACCCTAACCCTAGACAAATTCCTTGTATGTGTAACATACTTGGTGAAATAAAGAGATTCTGATTCTGATTCTATACTGTTTAGCTAGCTTGCTAGTGACTTGGAGCTAATGCTAGTAGCTAACATTACCTGTACCAGCTACTGGCTTTCCATCTGGACGTCAACACACAGTAGATTAAAGTTGTTCCTCTCTATGGAACTCAGTTTAAGATGATCTACTTCAACCGGCAAACACTGATACAATCACACAGCATGGCTGCTACTTACAGGGTGCTTTTGGGGCTGTGATGCTAATAAAAGTGCTGCTCTTCAGCTTCTGAAGAACCCCTGAAGGGTCAAATGCTGAGCAGGGCTGCTTCATATTGTCTAAGATGTTTGGGAAACTGTCCGGAGTGAAATGTGGAGACTGCAGGATTAAAGTTGTTCCTGGATCCTGTTAAAGATGTAGGAGCTGATGTTCCTGTTCTCCAGCTTGTATTGCTAATATTGCATTCCTTTCCATCTTAAATGGTGCTGCAGGACATTCTGGCACCTGTACAAGATGCAGCATTTAAGGGGGAATGGTACTTTAGATTAAGAAGCTGGTGAATAGGAAGCAACTTCAGCCTGGTTTAAAAATAAACATTCACCGTGTACTACTGAAAACTTGGGTTCCTTGGCAAGAAAAAAGTGCCGCCATCTTCTTCCCAGCCTGGAACGCTATGTTCCTCCACATATTGCTGTTTCTCCGTTGTTGTGGTTGTATGTGAATATTGGGGGTGTAAATATTAATGAGTCTGTTTTGGGAATCGGCTCGTTTTCCCATCCTCTTTTGAAATGCAGGATTTGTATTTGAAGGAGGAACTACAGCGCTTGGGCTTGACGGTTCAGTTCTAGTACAGGAAGTTGTGCATGCCTTGGCACCAATAAACCGACTCTTTATCACAAATGTAATCAAGAATTAATTTTATGATCAACAACAACGTATTCTGTTACAAACCTACAACGAACAGTGTTATAAGCAGTAACTGCTCAATTACAGTGTAAGGACACTGATTTCCTGGTGCAACTCAACTTTGACCCTGGAGTTCTACATTTCGGTTTCGTGAATAGTGAATCCTTCACACAGTCCCACAAGGCATTTCCTTCTTTTAAGCTCCCACTTATGGATGGTTGTGGCATTGTGGAGGTTCAAGCTTACGGTCTCATGATGTTGGTTGGTTGTGCTACATGTCAGCTCCTGAATTAGTTTATATAGGAAATGACACATATATCGAGCATATAGGAGATGTGTACATATTACATTGAAGTAGCTGCATATCGTCCCTATAACACTGCATGTCTCCATTTTTGCATGATCTGACAGTGGCAGCTACCTTTTACTTTGCTAACGATGACTGACCAATAGAAATGCTCCAAAATTATATATATAAATATGTGTGTGTGTATATATATATATATATATATATATACAGTTGAAACCAAAAGTTTACATACACTATGTAAAAAGACACATATGCATTTTTTTTCTCACTGTCTGACATGAAATCAGAATAAACTTTTCCCTTTTTAGGTCAGTTAGGATTACCACAATTATTTCTATTTGCTAAATGTTAGAATAATGAGAGAGGAATTTTTTAAAGGCAATTTTTATTACTTTCTTCAAGCTCAAAAGTTTAAATACACTAAGATTACTATGCCTTTAAACAGTTTGGGACAGCCCATATGATGATGTCATGTCTTTGCAAGCTACTTATAGGTTTATTGGCAACATTTGAGTTAATTAAAGACACACCTGTGGATGTATTTTAAGGCACACCTGAAACACGCTGCTTCTTTGAGTAACATCATGGGAAAGTCGAAAGAAATCAGCCAAGATATCAGGAAGAGAATTGTGGACTTGCACAAGTCTGGTTCATCCTTGGGTGCAATTTCCAGATGCCTGAAGGTGCCTCGTTCATCTGTACAAACAATTATACGCAAGTACAAAAAAGATGGTAATGTCCAGCCATCATACCGCTCAGGAAGGAAAAAGGTTCTGTGTCCCAGAGATGAACGTGCTTTGGTTCGAAGTGTGCATATCAACCCAAGAGCAAAAGCAAAAGACCTTGTGAACATGATGGCTGAAGCTGCTAAGAGTGTATCATTATCCACAGTGAAACGAGTTCTGTATCGACATGGGCTGAATGGCCACTCTGCCAGGAAGAAGCCATTACTCCAAACGAAACATAAAAAAGCCAGATTAATGTTTGCAAATGCACACAGGGAAAAAGACCTTAATTTTTGGAGACATGTCCTGTGGTCTGACGAAACCAAAATTGAACTGTTTGGCCATAATGAACATATATATATATATATATATATATATATATATATATATATATATATATATATATATATATATATATATATATGGGGCAGCATATATTTTTATTATTATTATTGTTGTTGTTGTTGTTATTATTACAAATATACAGTTAATAACTGTAATGAATGTAGTATTTTTGCTGACAGTGTGTAAAATTACAGGTGTGTTTGTGTTTAGGTTTGGATTCGTCTCTTCAGCAGTATGCGTTTGAGAAGTGGAAGCTGTCTGGAACAGATCTGTTGCAGTTGTCTTCTCAGCAGCTGGATAAACTTGGAGTGCAGAAGATCGGCCACCAGGAGCTCATTCTGGAGGCGGTGGAGAAGCTCTGCAGTCTGGTATGACCTGCTGGAGAATGAATTATGAGTACAGTATTCTGTAAAATGCTCAAATGTCGAGATGAGTGTGTGTGTGTGTGTGTGTGTGTGTGTGTGTGTGTGTGTGTGTGTGTGTGTGTGTGTGTGTGTGTGTGTGTGTATTCAGGGTGTAACAATTTTGAAAGAGAGACTGAAACTGTGATATGTCCGTTCTGCGTCAAGAGACAGCGAACGTATACAGATATGATCATGGTTCCAGAATGATGCCACCTTTTCTCCATCTTTCCCTGTGATTGTGTGTGTTTATTTACTGCGTGCGTGTGTGTGTGTGTGTGTGTGTGTGTGTGTGTGTGTGTGTGTGTGTTTGTTTGCATATTTGTTTTTGTTAGGTTTAGGTTTGGTATTGAGGTTAGGATTAGGCTAGGATCAGGTGTAGTAGTATTTGATTAAAGTAATGCTAAAATCAATGTAAAGCTATGGAAGTCCTCATATCTATAACAAGACAAACGTGTTTGTGTGTGTGTGTGTTCACAGACGTACAGTGTGTGTGGGGAGACTCTGCGCAGTATAACAGAGAAGTTACGAGCGGTGGGTCATTCTCTACAAATGGGTGTTCAGGGCCGCTGGCGCATAAACACTTATGATGGACAGAGCGTCACCCAGCTTCCCACTCCAGTACTGCAGACGGTGGTGGAGCTCATTACTGCAGCAAAGTCTCTGTTCTACATGCTGCAGAGGTAAAACACATGAGTCTATACATTATATAATGCACAGGATCTGTTTAGACACTTGGAATCACATTAATAACTGGCTCTGGTCATGTTGTCTTGTTGCAATTGTGTTATAAAAATGTGTTATTATAAAATCTACTCTATTAGTTTGAATTTGCTTCAGTTCTCATTCTTTGGCTAAATTTACTCATGGTACAGCAGTGTTTGGTAGTTTCATAAGTATATAATATCATATTGTACAGAGCTGTACTGGGCAGATTTTTTTATTTGAGATCTTTGTGAGATATGTATTGCATCACTGGAATCAGCTAGAATTAAATGTGCCACATAAATGTTGATAATATCTTTTTTAGGGATGCACCGAATGTTTGGCAACCAAAATTATTGAATAATTGAAAAGCCTGAAAAATGTATAGAAAAAGAAAAACAAACCCCAATTTTACAACATCTGCAGTGCAATCAGAGCCAGCATGGAGTAAGGTGCTCTTTGTAAATGCAGGAGACGTGTCAACTGGGATGCGTTCTCATTTAATCTGGCCCAGTTACCAGAGAGGTTGATGGCCCTTGAGTGGACCGTACCCAGTAGGAATATGTAGACCACACACGTGCCAGATTAGGGCCACGCCTCAGCCAAACGTAGGCAAATCTTCTGTGTCTGTGCCAGAAGTGGACCAGATCTGTTTTGGGTTAGGTGGACTAAATGCATGATGTAAATATGGGGGCAATCTTTGGCTCACAGCAGATTGCGAGTGCCAGCTTTGGGCCAGCAGGGCCATATCAGCAGTGCCATATCATCTTGCTTTCCGGGATTTAGCCTATTCAAAGGCACTAATATTTTTTGTGTAAACTTAGAAAATCTTCAGGGTTTTAGGCTGAAATCTGTTGTAGTGCATTATAACTATATCTGTAAATTTGTTTGTGTGTGTGTGTGTGTATGTTGTACAGGTATCAGGGCACACAGTTTATAGAACACAGTTCCAGTAAGAACATCATTGCTCTGTGTTCGGATCTTGGTTCCACTGTCCATAAGGTCAGTTTTTCACATCTCTCTTGCTTTTTCTTCTCCTTAGCTGCAGGGCATGTGGCCTGAGCGTTAGATGAAGGTTTGAACTGAACTTTATATGTTGGCTTGAACGTTGGTTGGAGCTTTTGACTGAATGTTCGATGGAGTTTTGGACAGACTGGATGTTTGTACCAAACATTTGATACAGGTTTGGGCTGATGGAGGCTTGAACTTGGGTGGATGCTGGCACTGAACAATAGGTAGATGTTGGTACGGAACGTTAGGTGATGGTAAGGTTTGGAATGAATATTAGATGGAGGTTTGGACTGAATGTTGAGTGGATATAGATACTGAAGGATAGGTGGAGGTGTGGAATAAATGTCAGATGGAGGTTTGAACTGAATGTTGGGTAAATATTGATAATGTTTGTTTGTGGAGGTTTGGAATGAATGATGAGTGGATGTTGGTACCAACCATTTGATACAGGTTTGGGTTTGTTGTTAGATGGCGGCTTGAACTAAAAGTTACTTGGAGGTTTGAACTGAATGTTGGGTGGATGTTGGTACTAAATGGTAGGTTGGAACGAATGTTAGGTGGAGGTTTGAACTGAATGTTGGGTAAATTTTGATACTGTTTCTTGGTGGAGGTTTGAAATGAATGTTGTGTGGATATTAGTATCAAACATTTGAAATAGGTTTAGGCTGTTTGTTAGACGGAGGTTTGGACTGAATGTTGGGTGGATGTTGGTACTGTATGTTAGGTGATAGGTGACATGTTAGCACCCGTAGCTGTCCTGTACAGTTTGCGATACTGGCTTTGCTCATGTTCTTTGCCTTTCTAGCCTTATTTGGTTTGAAGTCAACATATGTCTCCTTCTGTTTTCTTTGTTGACTAAAGGCCACCACACCGCTTCACACAGTGTAAAAAAGGCTAGGCTAGGTATGCTAGCTGTGCTAACAGACCATTAGCATTTGTCTGCTTATCTAAAAGACTGGCTGCCTTTATCTGTGTATTTTTAAACTACATGTGATCTACTGTGTTTAATGTAGTAATGGGAAAATGCTGACAGTGCGCACTGTGTTACACTGAGAAACGTGCGAGAAAGTGCGTAATGGAGGACCACCGAACATCAATGTGGAGTGTTGCGGTGGTCTGCATACCTGCATTAAAACCATGATTTAGAAAGTTAGGTAATTTGGTATGAATTTTTAATAGATGTTTGCCCTGAATGCTGAGTGCATGTTTGCCCTGAATGTTGGGTGAATGTTTGGCCTAAATGTTGGGTGTATGTTTAGCCTAAATGTTTGCCCTGAATGTTTGGCCTGAATGTTGCCAGAAAGTTTGACTTAGAGGATTTGGTGGACGTGTGGTATGAGGGTTTGGTGGATATATGGTCTGAAGGGTTTGGTGGAAGTTTAGTCTGAGGATTTGGTGGACGTGTGGTATGAGGGTTTGGAGGGTGTGTCTAAGGGTTTGGCGGGTGTGGTCTGAGGGTTTGGCAGGTGTGGTCCAAGGGCTTGGCGGGTTTGTGGTCTGAAGGTTTGGCGAGTATGTGGTCTGAGGGTTTGGTGAATGTGTGGTCTGAGGGTTTGGTGGATGTGTGGTCTGAAGGTTTGGTGGATGTGTGGTCTGAGGGTTTGGTGGATGTGTGGTCTGAGGGTTTGGTGGATGTATGGTCTGAGGGTTTGGTGGGTGTGTGGTCTGAGGGTTTGGTGGATGTGTGGTTTGAAGGTTTGGTGGATGTTTAGTCTGAGGGCTTGGCGGGTTTGTGGCCCGAAGGTTTGGCGGGTGTGTGGCCTAAAGGTTTGGTGGAAAGGAATTTGTATCTTCCTGAAACTTAAGGTTTACCTATGTTGTGCTGAAGTATGAATACATAGACTCCACCTCACAGATCCTTCTGCCCTGAGAGAGAGAGACAGAGAGACAGAGACAGAGACAGAGAGAGAGAGAGAGAGAGAGAGAGTAATTTGAGGAGTGTTGGGTGAAAATGGTTTGTTTCTGGATGTAGGGAGGTAACAGAAGAATGGGCGGATAAGTGGGGCAGAGGGAGGAGGGGGACATGATCCTTTAAACACCACACACACACACACACACACACACACAGATCAAACTGGATTAGAACATCAACAGTAAGTAAAACAAATTTTTACTTGCACTACATAACAATGCTTTCCCTCTCTCTCTCTCGCTCTCTCTCGCTCTCTCTCTCTCTCTCTTGCTCTCTCTCCCTTCCCCTCCGTCTCAGGTTCTCGCTTTCTCTTATCTTTCTTGACTCAAACTTTGACATTTAAGCAAACTCCTCACTCAAACCTGTTCTGTTATCTGTGAAATCAGCGAATCAGCATGATGTGTGTACAATGTCTGTGTTTGTGTGTGCATGTCTTTCTGTTTTGTGTTCTCAGAATGATAGGAACTTTCCTCACTTAAATGTCTGTTTTTTTCTTAACTAACTAACTAACTAACTAACTAACTAACAATCTAACTAACAGAGCAGACAAACTGCCCTGAGGATACTGAGGTTACACTAGGTTTAGATATAGATGTAGTGTTTCTCAGGTGTAGTGGGCAAAAGTCAATAGAAATGGAAGTCCTCACAATGAATGTAATACAAGATTTTGTGTTCTTGCCGGGTCTATTTTCCTGAGTATTATTGTGTGTGTGTGTGTGTGTGTGTGTGTGTGTGTGCAGGCACCGGAATGCCTTGGAGGCTGAACACACTTCTAGTGCGTGTATGTGTATGCGCTGAATCAGAGTGTGTGTGTAGACGTGCAGAGAGACGAAGAATAGAGAGAGAGAGAGTCAGTGTTCAGTCTGAAGGAAAACACCACTAAACAACAAGGAGGAAGGAAAGTGTGGAAATGAGAGAGAGAGAGAGAGAGAAAGAGAGAGAGAGAACAGAGTAAAAACAGATCATTGTGTACTTCATGGTCAGACAGCACCATTCATTCATTTCCAGTCAAAACATTAAATAAATACAGCATATTTATTTTTCATCATTGGGAAAAAAGCAGAAACATATTTTTAACAGGAAATTAGACAACATCTAAATATAACCTCAGCTGTTTGAGTGTTTGCTGGGTCCATTCTTTCCCTTTATTATAGATTACATTCTTTTCAGCAGACTCACTTTCAGTTTCTCAGACAAACCTGCAGTCATGCCTCCAGCCTTAAGGCCCTCACAGCGAAGTCAACACAGAAGAGCATCGAGAACATGCGATATTATACATGATTTTATATGATTGTCTTTTCTGTTTGCCTCAAAACTATGCACACCCGACACAGCACACTTCTTTTGGAATTTCATCACTTCTTTTTGCACTCCCACCAAAAATTATGGTCAGAACTCAGGTCTATGAGAACGTCCTTTACTTCACAACTTCTCAGAAAACTTCCTGACATAGTGGTAGTGCGGATGTTTCTCCACCTCGTGTTGGAGCTTGGATCGCTCCTATCTCAGATATCTCAAGTGCAGATAAGATCTCATTTTTGTCCTCACAGAATGGGCGAGTTGTAGAATTAGGCAGGATTTCCAGTGTGGAGAAGGGGAAGGAGGATATGGAGTTGCCCACACCACTTATCAGGAGCTAACACTCTACTAGTTCTTTCATTTACAGCTGGGGGGGTTCTCAGCTGAGTTTCAGCTGATTGTGGAAATGCAGCTCCACTAAACTAAGCCCGAAACATACTTTGCTCCCAGCAGGCTGAAGGAACAGTGATCCTGGACTGTTGTCCGTTTTGAAAAAGTGAAACTGTGTGCAGGACGTGATTTAGTCCAGTTTGAGCTGCTGTTATAGATTATGACAAAGAGCCTCAGTGTTTCATTTAGAAGCTGAAACTCCACACAGGCTGTAAATCATATGTTCATACGCCAGTTTAAACCAGGAGGGGTGGTGGTGATTGGTTTGCGTTTTTTTTTCCTTCATCAGCAGAAGTTCACAGAAGTCATACCGATAGAAGGCAATTTTGCGTTTTCACAAAATCGTGTTTGGTGTGTAAGCTGTCGTAAGTTACACACATGCTCGAACTGCTTTACTGTCATCACAAACATAATCAGTGATGTTGAGGTCTGGGGCCTGGGGTGCTCAGTCCATGGTTCATGGAGAACACCAGCAGCTTCTTGTATTGATGTGTAGAAACAGTAATCCTTGACTGATTGACGCATCTCTGATGCGTAACTGTTTGAGACCGTCCTCTTAATTATGAAAACTTGCTTTCATGAACAACAGCTGTTTTGGCGGTTATTGATAAAGGTTTGTTATGCTTATTTCATGAAAAGTAGTGTGACATTTTCTTTCTGGCACACACCTCTGAAGCCGCGAGGCCTTTCGTACTTGGCATCTCATGCAAATAAGGAAGCCGGTGTGGGTTTTTTTGGTAGGAGCCAGTACACTTTGTTGTATGTGCATTTTGTATGTTGTATGTGCATTTCATTGCATCTGATGAAGCTCGTTGGTCAAAATGCAAAGAATGCTACATATCGTCGCTGTCCAAAGAAAAACATGTATCTCCAAAATGGCAACTTTACAGGAGAGGCCAAAACCTTATTTAATTTCAATAGAAGTCAATAGAATCAGACGTTTTTCCAAGCAGCTTTGGGCCATTTCTGTTGGTCCATTCGTCATGAAACTACCACATATTGTAGACAGCAGCTCATGTGACCAAATGAGACATAAAAGTAAAAATCACCAAAAATGGAGATACATTTTTTTCTTTGGACAGTGACGACATGCTACATACATGCTACAAGCAAGCTAACACATGACGGAAGGCTGTGACGGCACTCCAGAGCTGTTTTAGATGTCTGAGAGTGTTCTGGATTGTGGTCTTTTTGTTGTTCTTGTTGTTGTTGTTGTTGTTCTTCTTCTTCTTCTTTTATTCTTTCTTTTTCATCATCTTTTTTCTTCTTCTTCCTTTTCATCTTTTTCTTCTTCTTCATCTTCTTTTTCTTTCTCATCTTCTTTTTCTTGAAACTTCTTTTTTTTAAATTTTTTTTTATTTTTTCTTTTTCTTCTTCTTCGTATTATTATTATTAGTGCCTGAGGTGTCTTGATGTAACTGCTGCATCATTTAAGGTGGAACAGGCAATTCAAACAAGAAGCTGGTGAATAGAAGGCGACCTCAGGCTAGCGTTGAGAAGTACAGGTAGGACAGTAAAAGAATAATTAAGATGTTTTGGTCCATATCAGCTTATCAGGATGGGAGTATTGATTATTAAGAACTGCTTGCTAAGACAAAGACAACCAGGGTTCATTCATTTTGTATTGCTTATTGTTGTAACTGTGTTCAGCTGTACCACCGCTTTTCCACACCTTCACATGAATTAATAAGGTTTTGGAATCGATTAACAGAATCAGTATCGGCATTGCTAAAACCCCCATCCCTACTTAACGCTTTACATTAACAACAGTTAACACTGCTGTGCGGTACATTAAACGAGTGTGCTCGTAAACATATAGCAGGTTTAGCTGCAGGTAGCGCCATCATACTTTAAATCTTTCATGGCCTTGTAATTCAGAGGGTCCTGAGGATGCAGGATGGACTGCAGCATATTAAGAACATATTTGATTACAGATACACCAAATACAGAATATCGCCAGCTGAAGGGTGAAATAAGGAGCTTTTAATAATAAGCTAACCATAGGCTGGTCAGGAAAGCTGCTGACAGGAATATATCAGCATGCAGAAATGTCCGTTTTCGGTGCAGTTCCACAGAGATTTAGTAAAAGGTCACGCCTCTCGGTGGGGAGCGTGAGATGTGACCTTCTGAATATCGCCCTGTTTGGACATGTAAGACAGTTTGTGGACTGTAGGGGTCACCGAACAAGTCATTTTTGCTTCTCTATGCCTTCCCCAGTATTCTCAGAGGCTCTAGCTGACCTTTTAAGTCAGCCCCTGTGCCGGACAGGTGTTAGGACACAGGTGGCCTTGTGATGTCATTCACCATCCTGTGTCATCCTCGCTGCTGTCCAGCAGCCTTCAACACTGACCAATCAGAGCTGATGCTTATTAGCCAAAACTTTGCAGGAGTCCTTGCACCGATACCAACAAAACAATGTCAGTCAGCCAGAACTGTTAGTGCTTCAGTGTGCTTTTGCATGGTGATAGGTTCTTCATGCTCAAAAAGGCTTCTGCTAGTGTTACGATGTCAAGTTTGAAACAATGAAAGAACCCTTTTGGTACTATATAGAACCGTTTTCTAAAAGGATCTTCTTACGCGTATACAACACGTTCTCCGTTCATCTGCAGCACCATTTCACACCTTAATGCACACTAGTTCTTTTGTTTTTTATTTGGAACAGAGCTACAAGGCAGGTGTTGGGTTTCTTCAGACTGCACTGTGTGGTTTCATTAAAGTCAGTTCCCCTATTGATTGAAACAAAGAGTTTGAAATGTGACTATATGGTTCTCAAGTCTTTTAGATGGTCAGCAGGTCACTGTATATTTAGAAAATGACAAATGACTCCTCCAGAAGCCTGTGTTTTAAACCATGCTGTACTTCAAAGAAGAACCTGCTGTACATGCAGTGATGCTGATTTAAGAAGAAACTGAAGTGGTCTCTTATTTATTCCCAGAGCTGTATATGGTTCTCAGCAGATGGTCAGCGGTGCACTCTAGAAGCAAAGGGGAGCTCTAGATGTAACTATAGGGTTCTCAAGTCCTCTTGATGGTCAGCAGGTCACCCCATCAAGTATGTTGATATACTTGTAGAACTCCAGTTGCTTTTAGAGTTCTGTTTTCTGCCAGAATGATAGCAGGAAATGGAACCTGAGGTAGTTCTGGAGAGGACCGTGCCGGGTTCAGTTGCTGCTGAAATGCTGTTTTGTTTGTTCAGGAGAGCCGTGAGCCGTGAGGTTTTACCTGTGGAGTGCTGTGAGGCTGGAGCGGTTTGCCAGCTCTGTGGGGTCTGTGGTAGAGTAGGTTTAGAGGGGCTAAGGTCATGTGACTCACACACGTACAGAGCATGACTCATAGGGCTCTGAGACTGTGGAAATGCTGCAGTGGACCTAATGTGTGAAAATGAGTCAAATAGGGTTCTAGAGTGGATTGTAAGTCTAGAAGTATCTGCTTAGGCTGTTGGGTCAGTGAGAGAGAGGTGCAGTGATGAGCTGAGGAATGTGATGAAGGGAAGACGAGAATAATCAAAGAAAGGAAGTGTCCTATAGCTCAGGGGCTCAGATACACAAACACTGATAAAAACAGTATCTCTTTTTATGTGTGTGTTTGTGTGTGTGTGTGTGTGTGTGTGTGTGTGTGTGCATACCAGAGGCGCAGCGGCCAGAAATCAGGTGATAACCTTCACTATTTTAGAAAGAGAGAAAGAGAGCTAGAGAGGATAGAAAAGAGAGAGGATAGAAGAGAGAAGAAGAAAAAGAAGAAGAGAGAATAGAGGGGGAGACTAGAAAGGTGAAGGAAGAATAGCAGTGAAAGAGCACACAATTAGAGATAGAGGATAAAAGAGGGGATATAAGAGAGAGAGAGAGAGGGTTGAAAAGAGTGGATCGAAGAGAAATAGAGGGGGTGGAATGGTAATAAAAGGAAGAGGATTACAGAGAGATTGAGAGAGTAGGAGAGAGTGAGAGCAGGAAATAGTGGAGAGAGCAATAGGATAGACGAAGTGAGACGGGGATAGAAAGGAAGAATAGAGAAAAGAGGGAGGATCAAGGAGAAAGGGAGGATAGAAGAGAGAGGGAGGAATGATATGGGAGAGAGAGTAGAAGAAAAAGGAGAGGGAAAAAGGATAGGAAGAGAGGGAGGATAGAGGAGAGAGAAAGGGAGGATAGGAGAGAGAGGGAGGATAGAGGAGATATAGAAAGGGAGGATAGAATAAAGAGGGAGGATAGGAGTGAGAGAGGGAGGATAGAACAGAGAGGGAGGAGAGAAAGGGCGAGGTTAGAGGAAAGAGCGCAGGCAAGAGAGCAGAAGAAAAAGAGGAGAGTAAAGGAGGATAAGAGTGAGGAGAACTTCAAAGTAGAAGAGAAGAGGTGAGAGATGAGTATAGAGTGTTGAGGATACATATGTATAATTGTACATTCATTTAAGTGTTTGTGTATTAAATCTATATGAGCTCACAGGTGTGTTTGTGAGGTAGAAGTTCACGGTCGTGTTTGTGAGGTAGAGGTTCACGGTCGTGTTTGTGAGGTAGAAGTTCACGGCCGTGTTTGTGAGGTAGAAGTTCACGGCCGTGTTTGTGAGGTAGAAGTTCACGGCCGTGTTTGTGAGGTAGAAGTTCACGGCCGTGTTTGTGAGGTAGAAGTTCACAGTTGCGTTTTTGAGGTAGAAGTTCACGGCCGTGTTTGTGAGGTAGAAGTTCACGGCCGTGTTTGTGAGGTAGAAGTTCACGGCCGTGTTTGTGAGGTAGAAGTTCACGGCCGTGTTTGTGAGCTAGAAGTTCACGGCCGTGTTTGTGAGCTAGAAGTTCACGGCCGTGTTTGTGAGGTAGAGGTTCACGATCGAGTTTGTGAGGTAGAGGTTCACGGTCGCGTTTGTGAGGTAGAAGTTCACGGCCGCGTTTGTGAGGTAGAAGTTCACAGCCGTGTTTGTGAGGTAGAAGTTCACGGCCGTGTTTATGAGGTAAATGTTCACGGTCGTGTTTGTGAGGTAGAAGTTCACGGCCGTGTTTGTGAGGTAGATGTTCACGTCGTGTTTGTGAGGTAGAGGTTCACGGTCGTGTTTGTGAGGTAGAAGTTCACGGTCGTGTTTGTGAGGTAGATGTTCACGGTCGTGTTTGTGAGGTAGAAGTTTTTAGGTTGTGTTTGTGGAGTAGACGTTCACGGTTGTGTTTGTTTGTGAGGTAGAAGTTTACAGTTGAATCTGTGTGCGTGCGTGCGAGCGTGTGTGCGTGCGAGCGTGTGAGTGTGTGAGCGTGTGTGCGTGTGGAGAGATGTAAACGGACCGAGCGGTATGTGCAGCAGCTTTTTATAGAGTCCAGCTCAGCTGGGGATGTTACTGACACTGAGGTGACCAGACACACGGTCAGCGGAGTAAACTATTTCATAAACAACGAGGGAGAGAGAGAGAGAGAGAGAGAGAGAGAGAGAGAGAGAGAGAGAGAGAGAGAGAGAGAGAGAGACCCTACCTGTATGCGCTTGTCACTCACTCTTTCACTTAATAACTAGCTTATTTATTCATTCACTTACACTTATTCATTACTTACTCTCTCACTGTCATTCACTCATGCACTCATTCAATCAATTCTTTACTCATTCAGTCAAGCACTCGTTCACATACCCTTTCACTTACCCACTCATTCACTCAATCACTCATTTATTAACCATTACATTCAGTCACTTGCTCATTCCCTACTCATTTAATCAGTTCTCTCACTTATTCACTCGCACCACCCATAAGCTGAATTGCTTAGATCTCTGAACCAAACACCACAGATCAGGATTAAAGTCACTGCAGCACCAGCTTGGCTTTCTCAGATCTGCGTCATTATCCTCCAAATGTGCATCAGTGTAGGTTCAGTTCAACAGTATCACCAGAATGGTGAGCACAACTGGCAGCATGCTTAGTTAATGCTCACCAGATCCTCTTTCCTAGTTAGCAGTGACGTTTGGCATTGACATATTCTTAGAAGAACCGTTTCATTGGAAAAGACCATCATACTTAAACTAAAAGACTAAACTAAAGCTACAACAGGAAGACGGCGACCAGCATGACCAACAGACCAGATGGAGACATGGAGAGAGAGAGAGAGGGGCACGCTCATAGAAGTGAACAGATAACGCTGTTTACTCTGAATGGAGCCATCCAGTTCAGTCAGCTATAATTATGGGTGCCAGCACGTGCTTTTCTTTATTCACAAACAAAAACAGCTCTGCAGTCCACCCACATGGACATTTACATCCGTCTCCACGACAACAGTGCCCAGTGCATGTTAAAACCCTGAAGTAGCTCTGAAGAACCAGAGTTTTATATTCATCTCCACGTTCTGTGTATTTACACCTATATGATAATGGAGCTTTAAAGGTGCATATTTTGCATTTCTCATGTATTTTATTTACACCCATTGTCAAAAGAACAGCTGCACCCAGAAGGAGGTGTGGGATTGCAGTGGTTAGGAAGGAAGATAAAGGTTACCAGGAACAATAAATGATAACTCATTTAGACTGATATGAGCAATATGTATTAAGCTACACTTGCAGAAGTAGTGTCTCTCAGTATGGCATCAGACCACTGTATTTGCTAACCCAACATGCCAGACGTCTCGGTATGGAGTTGTAGACGTTCCTAATGGTGTCCTGTGATAATCCGTCCCATGTACCTTGAATATTCTCACACAGTTCCTGCAGATGGTGCAGTAGGGGTGGAGGTGGAGTGACACCAGGCCTTCTGGATATGTGACAAACCGTCCATCTTGGTGCTGACCACTGTGCCTCCACACATGGATTCGTTTGTTGTCTCCACCAAGACAAAAGCGGGACTCATCAGTGAAGATGACCCGCTGCCATTCCGAGTCATTCCATGACAGTCTGTTACGACACCATTGCAGTCAAGGACAGACGACGTAACGGTCTGCGTGCATGTAGTCCTGTGCAGCCGCTGCCAATGGTCTCGCACTAACAGGATGACTCATGGAGGACATCACTACTCCCTGAATGTCTGCAATCATAGCTGTGGGGTCAAACGGGTACAGTGCCCTTGTTTATGTCACATGCGCAGCCGAGCGTGAAACATGAATCATTAGCATGTCTCACAATGTCAAACCTACCCACCAAGTTTCATTCCTGTTTATTGACTCTTTCTGGGTGCAGCTATTTGTGCAGCTGTATTTTTGGGAGTGATTAAAACTTAACCAGTGTTTATGTACTGCATACGACCTTATTTAAAGGTTATCTATATTTGTTTCACTTGTAATGTTTTCATTTATAATGTTTTATGTGCTGCCAATCAGTCAAAATGCATTTTTCAATCTCTCTTTAACATTTGATTACTGTGCCTTTAAAGGGAAGGTCCCCCCTTTTAAAAAGGGATCTGTGTAATTCATTCAGTGGTTGAGATATGAGCCATTTGTTTACATTACTGAAGGCTCCCACTAGAGGGCAGACCTGAGAACGCTGACCTTAAAGAGCTTCCAGATTTGCATGTTTCCACATGGACTTATAATTCTGATCTCCATCCAGCTGTTCTGATGACCATGTTTGTCACTGTGCATCAGCCAGAACTAAACTGCTGAAGGCTGGAGTTTACATGTACATCAGTTGTATTTTGTGACATCAGAAGAACAGTAAATTCCATACGGCCTTTTTAGCCTTGAACAGTGTTTACGTACTGTTCCAATCTCTTTCATATGAATAAGGTGGAAAAAAATAGTTTTCGTTTTCCATGATATGGGCCCTTTAATGCTTCTCTGCTGGTGCTCTAAGCGGAGGAGTGGAAGTGTTACCTGTGTGTGTGGCCACAGCGGAAGTAAGCAGCCGTGTAACGAGAAGTGATCCACCACACGCTCCTACGCATGTTTTGAGTCTCTAAACAGAGTTGAGTTCTTGGTACTTAAAATGTTCAGCACATGAATGAAACGCAGGTGTTGAATTCCCCTCTACAGGCTCTGCCCACTACGTGACCTTTTGTAGCTGCTGTTGTGAGGTTGTAGAAGAACGTTGTGAAGCTGTACTTCAGTTTGGTTTAACCCTGTAGTGACCGTTTCCTTCCAAATGCAGTGCAGCTCAGAGAGAAAAAAACAACAACTGGGTCACTGCAGTGACTCTCTATTTATATCTGCCTTAGTAAGCCAAAGGTAGCCTGGCTTATATCCGGCAGAGAGGATATGGAGACGGGGTGGGTGGGGGGTTTAAGCTGAGGATTGAGTTCTGTAAATGAAGTTAGTCCTAAACTCTCACAGTTCCTGTGCTGTTCCTCGTAATCTTGGTCAGGCCTCTGTATGGCTGTATGTCGTAGGCCAATGTTGTGTCCTCACCCTTAAACAGGAAATATGAATTAGGAACTATGTCAGATATTAATGTTGGGTATAACTGATTCGATTGAAAAGGAGCATTAACCAAGTTCCTAAAGGGCGCATATCATGGAAACCAAAAAATATCTCTTGTTCTTTCTTGAAAAGTAGAAGTATTTGACGTGGTGCATAAACATTGTGACAGTTTCCATACATAACCAGCTCATACATGGAAACCAAGCTGCAGAAACAACAGCCTGCTCTGAATTCGTCTTTCCTGTGATGTCACTGTAACCAGCCCATTTACATATATTCAAATGCAGCACTTGTGATACATAGCAATTACCTAGTAACACCTTAATAATCACCTGTGGTGCCATAGCAATTACAGAGCAACACCTTAACAATTGACTGTGGTAGTATAGGATTTACCTAGCAACACCCTAACAATCGCCTTTGATGCTACAGCAATTACCTAGTAACACCTTAACAATCACTTGTGATATCATAGCAGTTACCTAGCAACTACCTGAAATAAGATGTCAATCACCTTGCAAAACACCTGGGATGCCATAGCAAAGCACCACCTATATTCTCTGTGCTCTCTGAATTCTCTGTATTCTCTGTTTTCAGTGTTCTCTGTGTCTTCTGGGTTCTCCATGTTCTGAGTTCTCTGTGTCTTCTGGGTTCTCCAAGTTCTGAGTTCTCTGTATTCTTTGTACTGTTTGCGATCTCTGCAGCAAATTCACTTTTCTGGTTCTCATTTGTAAATGTACTACACAGGTAATAAAATCATGAGATGTCTGTAGGTTAAACCAATATGAGTGGAGGCATTGGCGAGGGAGGAAAGCTGTTTTCAGATGATCTGAAGCCGACCGCTATCAGCCATAGCGACAGGATCTAGTCACCTCAGCCCATACACACTGGTCTCCACTAGCTCACAGGACTGTATGCACTGCCCTTTAACTAACCTGTATACTTGAACATCTGAGCTGTGTTTTATGTATCTATATTAAGTTATCTACATGCTGTACTATACACTGCGTAGCTGTTCACCTGAACACTGAGCTGCTATTCTCCTACCTGCACGGAACACTGTGTATATCATACAGTTTACAACCACATACTGACCTGCACACTTTACTACCTCAACACTGTACTCTCCTACATGCACACTAAGCTGTTTTCCTCCTGCATATGCCAAGTGCACCTCAGTTCCAGTATTCACATGCAGATACGGCTCTTACACACTTTGCACACGTATCCTACTGTAGTGTTTATTTGTCTTTGCATGATAAATATATACTGCACTCTGTGTGGGTGTCTTTGTGTGTGGTATGCTAGGCGTGTGTTAGTGTTGCGCAATAGCGACTTTAGCAGCCCTGTCTGACAGAGGGGGAGGAGATTGAGGGCACAGCCTGAATAATCTCAATTAGTCTGCAGCAGGGAGAGAGAGAGGAGTGTTAATGAGTAGCCCGAGTTAGCTGAGTCAACGCTCAGGATTACGGAGGAGTTCTATTTCTCTGCTGGAAATGTCAGGCTAACTTCAGACACAGCTCAGGCTTCCTGCTCCAAACAGTCTGTGGGTGTGCGTGCGTGTGTAACTGCTCTCCTTCTGCTGCTGTTTTTGTAGGACGTCACAGTGTTTGAAAAGGAGAAGGACATCATATCTATCGTAAGTCCTCTTCACTTCCTTCTCTATCTTTTTGTTTAGTTTGAATGCCTGATAGTCACAGTTCCACCGGTGACAGAAGTCCACCAGTTGTTCTGAATTTCTGCAGAATAAACAGGGAGATTCAGAGTGGGTTTGGTGTGAGGTGGTTCAGAGGTTCTGTACAGTGGGGGTGATGGGAACCAGGGTTCTCCATGTCTACAACACACATACAGACATTTTATTTACTATGTGCACCACCAGTGAACCTACACGTCCTCTGAGTTTATATGGAATGTTGAGGGAAAATCTGGAAAACCTGGAAATAACACATTTACATTATACTGTTGTACCTCACAACACTGTGCATGTATCCCTCCACCACGAATGGAGTTTAAGGCTGAAACTATCATAGACACCAGACAGCGTATTCATAACCATCCCATGTAGTAACTTACTGTGTGGGAGCTTTTAGAGGTGGGGGTCTGGTTACCTTCACCACCGCTGTGATAAATTCTGACTCAGTAAGTTTTAATGAAAATGCTGAAAAAGGTTCTGTATGAAAAGTGATCTTCTGTTAAATGACTTCACTGTTTACTGCAAAAATAATTGAGAATAACGTGTCCAGTAATTACAGAAGTCTTGATCCCTCCAGGCTCGGAAGTTGGTGGCCATTTGTGATGAAATTCTTAACAGCGTTCCAGAAGCTGTTCTTACCCACACTGCTCAGCTACACAGTGTAGACCTGGTGCCTATCTCACCTGGAGACCAACTGGTACTAAACCCCCCAATCCTGTTTACCTCTCTTTCTCTCTCTCTATCTCTTTCTCCCTCTCTCCCCCTTCTCTCTGTGTCTCTGTCTCTCTCTCTTTCTGTTCTCTGTCTTTCTCTCTCTCTCTCTCTCTCTCTCTCTCTCTCTCTCTCTCTCTCTCTCTCTCTCTCTCTCCCTGTTCTCTCTCTCTCTCTCTCTCTCTCTCTCTCTCTCTCTCTCTCTCTCTCTCTCTCTCTCTCTCTCTCTCTCTCTCTCTCTCTCTCTCTCTCTCTCTCTCTCTCTCTCTTTCTGTTGTGTCTTTCTCTCTCGCCCTTTCCCTTTTTCTCTCAGGCTCTCTCTCTCTCTTTCTCCCTTTCTCCCTGTTCTCTGTCTCTCTCTCCTTGTTTCCCTTTTTCTCTCTCTGTCTTGTTCTTAGTCTCTCTCTCTGTCTCGTTCTCTCTCTCTCTCTCTCTCTCTCTCTCTCTCTCTCTCTCTTTCTGTTGTGTCTTTCTCTCTCTCTCTCTCTCTCTCTCTCTCTCTCTCTCTCTCTCTCTCTCCCCCTTTTTTTCTTTCTCTCTCTCCCTTTCCCTTTTTCTCTCAGGCTCTCTCTCTCCCTTTCTCCCTGTTCTCTGTCTCTCTCTCTCTCCTTGTTTCCCTTTTTCTCTCTCTGTCTTGTTCTTACTCTCTCTCAGTCTCGTTCTCTCTCTCTCTCTCGCTCCCCTTCTTTCTTCTCTCTTTCTCTCTCTCTCTCTCTCTCTCTCTCTCTCTCTCTCTCTCTCTCTCTCTCTCTCTCTCTCTCTCTCTGTTCATACCTCTGTTGATCAAGCATCATACCAAATAAAGCCGATTAGAGTTCAGTCCCATTGAGAGTGTTTGTTGTTGCAGACGGATTTTGGGCATTCTTAGTGAGTTACGTAAAATTCCTCTCTTTCCATCACTGCCTCTCTCTCTCTCTCTCTCTCTCTCTCTCTCTCTCTCTCTCTCTCTCACTCTCTCTCACTCTCTCTCTCTCTCTCTCTCTCTCTCTCTCTCTCTCTCTCTCTCTCTCTCTCTCTCTCTGCTAACGGGAGCTAATTCCATTATTTTTTAGCCACATTAGTCCTGCAACTCCAGTGAAGGAACAGACTTTATGGCTTATTGGAAACCTTGAGGTCAGAGGGGTGTAAGGGGTATACGGCCCCTTGGCATTGGGCTATGGAGAGGTGGAGCTGTGTTCTTTTAGATGATAAAGCTCCATCCACCTTTATGATAAGCTGAAGTGAATCAAAGCTGATCATCCAAATATTCACACATCACTGTTCATATGTCTTATCTAAAGTCTATCCAGAGAAGTAGAGGCTTCTACCGTGGCACAGACTTTCCTTTAATACCAGAAGAGTTTTTGGAGTCTTAAGACGTTTGGACACCTTGTGTAAAAATGCTGTTGTGTTTTTGTTTTCCAGGGTATTGAGATCACATCCACGTCCTCCAGTCATCACTACATCTCTGGGACTGCTGCTGAGGTACCAAGCGTTTCTCTGTACTGCTTTATCATGTGCTGAAACTAGGCAGCCTTACCAACAGCGGCTCAAACACTGAGCACATTTCCGTCTCAGCTTTCTGAGGATGTGCTCAGACTTGGCAGGTTTGATGGACTGGAACAAACCCGCTCTGTTAGTTTCATTGGAACAAGAGGGTTTTTAGGGGAGGTGGGAGTGGCTTTCAGTCTGCATCTAAACCGCATCTGATGCACTGAACACAAAACTGACCAAACAGGTCTAAATGGGCTAAATGGTGCTGCAGATGGATTTCCGATTTTGTAATCACATGTGGGTGTGTTCACATCACATCATTGAATTGGCATGTACTAAGGGTTTGAAAGTGAGGCTGGGGCCTTAAATTTCCATGAAGCTGTTCACGTTATCCGTGTTTCACATCTTCATCAGCTTCACAGAAGTGATCATGAAGTTTTAATGACTAACAGCTGGGCCCAGAGTATAATCGAGCTCCCTGTAAAAAGGGGACAGTCGTGGGCTGGAAGTTAGGGAACCAGCCTTGTGACCGGAGGGTCGCCGGTTCGGTTCCCTGAACAGACAGTAACGACCGAGGTGCCCTTGAGCAAGACACCTAACCCCAACTGCTCCCTGGGCACCGTGGCTGCCCACCGCTCCGGGTAAGTGTGCTCACTGCCCCCTAGTGTGTGTGTTCACTAGTGAGTGTGTTTGTGGGTGTTTCACTTCACGGTTAAATGCGAGGACTATATTTCGCCACTGTGGGATTAATAAGGGATTCACATCTAATCTAAATCTTACTTGGCCACGCCCACTTCTTTGGACACTTCTTTAAACTTTGCTTTTGGACTTTTAACTTTTTGATGCCGTAGTCTCGTGCTCCCACGATCGCATTCAGACATTCCTTAATAAATCTCTCCGAACACGGAGCAGTTGTGTTAAGTGCCTCACAAATTGTGTTTTTTTAGAAACCTCAGCCCAACTGTTTGAGATCTCAGCAGCACAAATTGGTGATGAATGTCAAGATTGATTCACGTTAAAGTTGCATGAGTTCCAATCTGGCTGTTCAGACTAAATCACACTGCCACATACGGGATTTGTATCTTATATCAGGACCACGAATCAAAGTGTCCCAAATCAGAACTGAAAATATCGGATTCCGTGTGTGTTTGCTGTTCACGCTGCCACACAGACACACATCGGTATCACAGATGAAGGAAAAGCTCAGATTAAAGGTCCCTCTATATCCAATAACTAACTGCTCCAGGTGTACTGTACAGGCTATACTGACACCAGCAACAGAGATGGTGAAAACAAGGTGGATTTGGGGAGAGAGGTTGGGGCAAAGGGCAGAGAGAAGAAAGTAAGTTAGTGAGAGAGAAGTCACACCTCCACCCACATCCCACCCCTC
The DNA here is from genome assembly GCA_024036415.1 of Prochilodus magdalenae. Lineage (NCBI taxonomy): Eukaryota > Metazoa > Chordata > Actinopteri > Characiformes > Prochilodontidae > Prochilodus > Prochilodus magdalenae. The sequence goes on along the minus strand of JAMWET010001985.1, from coordinate 257,277 downwards.
CTGGTTTCAGTACACACCCAAATTAGAGCACACCTACATGGTACAAAAGTTTATCTGTTTGAACTTACTGTGTACAAAAGGGAAATTTACCCATATTCCAAAATTCCTGCATAATGAAGATTCGTGTGAGCTTACCGAGTCAGACCTGTTCACATATTAACAGTGGCAGGAAACAGTACAGTGGTGAACCCTTTAGAATTCTCTATATTTCTGCATAAATATGACCTAAAACATCATCAGTCCTAAAAGTAGAAAAGGAGAACCACATTACACAAACAAGACAAAAATATGAGGCTTGTTCAGTTTTATTAAGGAAACTTAATCGATATTTTATGGTAGTATCGTGGTTTTGTTTTGCTGCATCTGGCCCAGGATGGCTCGCCATCATTGGTGGAGCAATGGAGAATGTCAGGACATGTGCCTTTGAGTTGTGGGTCATGCAGCAAGACAAGGTCTCTAATTACACAAATGGTACAACCAAAGAACAGTCAAAAAAGAATAAAGCTAATGTTCTGGAATGACCAGGTCAAAGTCCTTAATACAATAGGAATGCTGAGGACGGACTTGAATTGTACGGTGGACAAGAAGTGCAAAACAATTGAGAAAACAAAATTGCAAAAATAAAAACAAATTTACAGACAAAAGAATTTACATTCAAGAAAACAAAATTACAAAGGTAAAAACTAATTTTACTAGATGTAAGACACTTTTAGAAGTAGAGAAACACTTTTACAAACTGCAAATTCTGCCGGAATAGTGGGTCTAATTTTAATTGTGTAAAATTAAAGTTTTTGTACTGCTAAAAGTGTTTCACATCTTGTGAATTAGTTTATACTTTTCTAATTTTGTTTTTTTTATATCATTTTGATTTTCAGTTATAAATTTGTATGAAGTTATAAAGTTTGTATTTTTGTAATTTTGTTTTCTGAAATGTTCATATGTTTTGAATTCCTCGGTCGCCGTAGAATTGAGCTGTTTATAGGAAGAAACCCTCCAGCCTTATACAGTTGGAACTGTTCTCTACAAAGGAATGGGCAAACATTTCCCCAAGCTGATGTGCAGGACAGATCAACAACTAAGACCAGTCGACTGTTTGCACCCCAGGCTCTGAATTATAAAAATGACTGGAATTCTACTTTGACACAGCAGTTAAAATATTAGTAATTTGCCCAAATAGGTTAATATGAATGGAAGCTAGCTGGTGAGCTGATTCTGATTAGCATGAAGCTAATGCTATCTGATTACATTTTACCCATTGGTTTGCAGTCTGAGCAAAATAAAATAAAACAAATGCTACTCAGATTTAGTTCAGTCAGTTTCTTTGTTGCACCCGGTTCTGTGTTTTTCTTTTTATTCGTTTATTTATTAATGTTTGTGTGTTTTTGTTTTTACATTTAAATATATTACATTAAAAGGACATCGTTTTCACCAGTTTGTATTGTTGATATCGTGTAGTTTAAAAAATGAAAATGAGCATCTCATACAGTGAGTTATGAGCATCTCCTCTGTCTTTTCCAAGGATCAGTAAAGCTTGTATCCACAGTATTCAGATGTAGGGGTGCAGAAATGAGTAATCTATGTTCTGTTTCCTTCTTGGCGTGATCACAGTCTCCAGCAGAGTTCTCTGAGAAAATCTTGGCGGGAGACGAGGTCATTCAGGTCAATGACCAGATCGTGGTGAGTAAACTCAATTACAGCAGATTACTGCCATTAGACTGATAGTGCTATTACAGACCTTCATTTGCCTGATCATTATTATAAATGCAGGCCAGTAATGAAGGGGGTGTGGTCTGAGTGACCCCTGTGTCATTATTTAGTTGTCAAGCTGCCATTTCTTTAAGGGGATAGGGCTAGTTTTAGTTATGAAGTTCATAAAGAAATGAATTGTAATTGTAAGTATTATTAATAAATGAGCGTTATTTATCGGTTCAGCTGTTTAATAATGAAAAGAGCTCTAACAGATTAAACCAATTCACTCTCTGTGTTATGCAAAGTGCTGCTTTCTAGCCGTGTTAGTGTCTGTGGGATAACATGTGGCTTTGTTCTGTGCTGTGTCCCAGGTGGGCTGGAGCAGGAAGAACCTGGTAGAGAAGCTTCAGGAGAACCCGAAGGGAGTGTCTTTGCTCCTGAGACGTGCTCCAGTGTCGCTCCGACCGAAAGAGAAAAACGAATCAGTGTCTGTCGCTTCATCTCACAGCAAACCAGCAGAATCTGTCTCCTCTGAGGTGAGTCTGATTATCGGCTGATCTCACATCCATATATAAATCAGATCTTAGTGTGACAGGGAAAGTGGTGGACAGTAACTCAGTAAATGTAATTAGTTACTTACTGTACTTAGGTTCAAACAGTTCAAACTCAAATATCTTACTCCACTACATGATCAGAAATCTGTTGTTCCGTTTGGTTCACGTGTGTGTAAAAACTTAACACGTCCAAATGAAGCAAGCTTATTCCTGGATTCTTAGCAATTAATGATAAATGCTTTTAAAGACGGGTGGACTGAGAGACGCTAGAGTCTCTTTACCTAAACTAAGATTCTTGTTCCAGAAATGATAATAGGACATTAGAGCCATAATAAATCATGCTCCTGTTACTCTCCATACTTAAGTACATCTGAAGGTAAATACTTCAGTACTGTTACTCCAGTGGAGGTCTAAAGGGAGGAACTTCTACTGACACCGGAGAAGTTTTTACCTTTGGTATCTCTACTTAAACTCTACATTCTCTCTACTTAAAGTTACATTGTTTGTGTACTTCGTCCACCACTGGACATGGATATCCAGGTCCATAATCATGGGATAAGAATATTAACATAAATGACTGAGATTAGAATGACTGATGGATTTACACATTGCTATCACCTCCTAAAAAAAAAACATGATGGACACGTGGTAGAGTGCACAGAGAGTGTCATATACAGCAGTGCTGCTTCAGTGTTTAAATACCTCAGTGTCACTGTTTGACTGAGTAATACTGAGGGCGTTAGATTTTAGGCTGAACTTTAACCTGATTTCAGTGCTGTTAGAGTCGGTTAGGTATCACACACCTGTAGCCTGGAGGCTGAAGGTAATGGCTGCATAGCGACAGGGAGATGACGTCATCTTTTGTGTCTGTGGCTCGCAGAGCTATTTTAAACAGTTTCGTGCATGACGAGTGCTTACCTGTATTGGTATCTTGGAGGTGGGAGTTCCACCCCTTCTATACTTCGTGTCTGGAGGGAGTGGTTGCTATGACGATGCTGACTTCCCCTTAAGCCTCTTGAGAATCATCTCCATGTCTGCTGTGGGATGCCGGTGTGGTTGGGTGGAGTGATCTTGTGATGGGGGTGTCATAAAAATCCCTGTGTGGTTATGAGGGAGGTCTCCAAGCAGACCTAGTTTCTCAGGGTGTAGTTGACAGCAGCAGCGCTAACCGCACACACACGCACACAGACAGAAGTTTATAAAAAAGCTCATTTTACTAGAAAAAGTCCACAGAAGCTTCAACAACTGCATGCAAATTAGGACTTTCAGTGTTTAATGTGTCACTCTTTGCCTTCCTTACAGCATCCATTCTTTTTATGAGACTCACTTTCACTTCTCCACACAGAAACACCTCTATTTCAGTCTTAGGAGTTGCTTTAGGATTATCTGCTTCTCTACTTCTCTTTGTTCCTATCCTTAGGCTGGAGTGGAGTTAGATTTTTCGCCTCTGTCTCAAAAGGGTTAAAGACCCAGGGAACCTAAATCTAAGCTTTCTTTCTGATGACGTTAATAGCTGCCTGCCGTCCATTTATTACTTTACCCATAAACCAGCGTTGTTCCTTCATCCGTTTCTTCTTCTGTCAGTAGGGCTGTGACAGTATGGATTTTTTCCTACCACAAGAAAAAGAAATGTATCCATGCTGTTAACGAGCAACACCCCAACATTTTTATGTTTTATTATATTCATATGTTCTATTTTTTATTTAAAATTCAGTATCATACAAACATTCTTAAAAATTTGCTCCGTATTCCCTGAAACTTCAAGTGCTGTTCATCTGATGAGGACCGTTTTGGTGGTCTACTCGGTCTTCCAGGTGGTTTTTAAGAGTAGGGCTGTAGTAAAGAACTAAAAGTATCACGAAATTAAAACTAGTAGAGGAAAATGCTTGTTAACTGCAATACTGCAGTTAGCAGTCCAGCTGCAAAACTCTGCAACACCAACAGAATTACTCAGGAAAAGAAAACTTTAGTTTCAGTGTTTTCAGTGATTGAATGAGAGTTTGGAAGCCAAGCCCGTCTGCTGCTAGTATTATTCTATTTTTATCAAATAGCTGCTATTACAGGTTCATCATAACACAAAAATCCAAAGCAAAAGCTAAACTAAATAAAAAAAAGTAAAACTATTACTTCTCAGAAATTAAGAACAAAACTAAAATAATTAATTCACTATCAAAACTAACTGACAGTAAGCTAATAAAAAATGAAAAAAAATCAAGAACAAATAAAAATAAGTAAGTATTTAAACTGATAAAAATTTAAAAACCATGATAACCCTAGTTATGAGTCTTATTTTTATATTTAGGTTCGTATCTACCGGTTTTATCTTAGGACTATACTAAATGCTATTGGGATGCTTGCAGAAACTAGTCTTGTAGTAAAAGTGGAAACTGAAGGTCTAACTCATATAGCCACTGATACACTGTCAGTCCCTCAGAAGCAGAAGTGGTCCGTGTCTGTGGGTGTCGGACACTCTCTTGGTATAATTAACGGAAACCCCCCTCCTGTGTTGCTCTTAGTGGGAAGAGGAAGAGGAGGAGAACGAGGTGAACCGGGGCTCCGTCTTTGAGAGAGTTGCTTCATCTGTCCGCTCTAGTGTGTCCAGGTGAGTTTACCTAATACTTTACACACGCCTGCTGCAGATCTACTCGGACACTTTCTGTTCTTGAGCTGAGACCTCCTGTGTGAATTTACCTACTGCTAAAAGCGTCTGCACTGCTTCTGTATTCTGCTGTTTATTAGCTGTGGCTATAGAGATCGCGCTGTTCACTCTTTCAGGTACACTGTAAATTATTGTTTCAGCTTTTAACCTGGCTGGCTTATATTTTTACTGAACTTAAAATTTGAAATTTACACATATTGTTTGATAATGTGTTGCTGTTTTCGGTGGTGTAGATACTGTAGTAGTTGTTTTGGTGTTATGTATGGTGTAGACACTTCAGTAGATACTGTATTTCTGTTTTAATCAAGTATACATTGTAGTAGATGTTGTTTTGCTGTTATTAATGTTGTAGACACTGTAGTAGATGTTGTGTTTGTGCTGGTGGTGTCAGTACTGTAGTAGATGTCGGTGTTATTGCTGGTGTCAACACTGTAGTGGTAGTTGATGTTATTGGTTGTGTCAGCACTGTAGTAGATGTTGGTGTTATAGGTGGTGTCAGCACTGTAGTAGATGGTGTTATTGGTGCTGTCAGCAGTGTAGTAGATGTTGCTGTTATTGGTGGTGTCAGCAATGTAGTAGATGTTGGTCAGCACTGTAGTAGATGTTGGTGTTATAGGTGGTGTCAGCACTGCAGTAGATGGTGTTATTGGTGCTGTCAGCAGTGTAGTAGATGTTGCTGTTATTGGTGGAGTCAGCAATGTAGTAGATGTTGGTCAGCACTGTAGGAGATGTTGGTATTATTGGTGGTGTGAGAATTGTAGTAGATGTTGGTGTTATTAGTGGTGTCATTACTGTAGTGGTAGTTGATGTTATTGGTTGTGTCAGCACTGTAGTAGATGTTGGTGCTTTTAGTGGTGTCAGCAATGTAGTAGATGTTGGTGTTATTAGTGTTGTCAGCACTGTAGTGGAAGTTGATGCTATTGGTTGTGTCAGCACTGTAGTAGATGTAGTAGATGTTGGTGTTATAGGTGGTGTCAGCACTGTAGTAGATGTTGCTGTTATTGCTGGTGTCAGCAATGTAGTAGATGTTGGTCAGCACTGTAGTTGATGTAGTAGATGTTGGTGTTAGGTGGTGTCAGCACTGTAGTAGATGTTGCTGTTATTGGTGGTGTCAGCAATGTAGTAGATGTTGGTCAGCACTGTAGTAGATGTTGGTGTTATAGGTGGTGTCAGCACTCTAGTAGATGGTGTTATTGGTGCTGTCAGCAGTGTTGTAGATGTTGCTGTTATTGGTGGTGTCAGCAATGTAGTAGATGTTGGTCAGCACCGTAGTAGATGTTGGTATTATTGGTGGTGTGAGAATTGTAGTAGATGTTGGTGTTATTAGTGGTGTCATTACTGTAGTGGAAGTTGATGTTATTGGTTGTGTCAGCACTGTAGTAGATGTTGGTGCTTTTAGTGGTGTCAGCAATGTAGTAGATGTTGGTGTTATTAGTGTTGTCAGCACTGTAGTGGAAGTTGATGCTATTGGTTGTGTCAGCACTGTAGTAGATGTAGTAGATGTTGGTGTTATAGGTGGTGTCAGCACTGTAGTAGATGTTGCTGTTATTGCTGGTGTCAGCAATGTAGTAGATGTTGGTCAGCACTGTAGTTGATGTAGTAGATGTTGGTGTTAGGTGGTGTCAGCACTGTAGTAGATGTTGCTGTTATTGCTGGTGTCAGCAATGTAGTAGATGTTGGTCAGCACTGTAGTAGATGTTGGTGTTAGGTGGTGTCAGCACTGTAGTAGATGTAGTAGATGTTGGTGTTAGGTGGTGTCAGCACTGTAGTAGATGTTGGTGTTATTAGTGGTGTCAGCACTGTAGTAGATGTTGGTGTTATTGGTGGTGTCAGCACTGTAGTAAATGTTGCTGTTATTAGTGGTGTCAGCAATGTGGTAGATGTTGGTCAGCACTGTAGTAGATTTAGTAGATGTTGCTGTTATTGGTGGTGTCAGCACTGTAGTAGATGTTGGTGTTATAGATGGTGTCAGCACTGTAGTAGATGTTGATGTTATTAGTGGTGTCAGCACTGCAGTAGATGTTGGTGTTATTAGTGGTGTCAGCATTGTAGTAGATGTTGCTGTTATTGCTGGTGTCAGCAATGTAGTAGATGTTGGTCAGCACTGTAGTTGATGTAGTAAATGTTGGTGTTAAGTGGTGTCAGCACTGTAGTAGATGTTGGTGTTATTAGTGGTGTCAGCAATGTTGTAGATGTTGGTCAGCACTGTAGTAGATGTAGTAGATGAGGGTGTTATTGGTGTTGTCAGCACTGGTGTCAGCAATGTAGTAGATGTTGGTCAGCACTGTAGTAAATGTAGTAGACGTTGGTGTTATTGGTTGTGTCAGCACTGTAGTAGATGTTGGTATTTTAGGTGGTGTCAGCACTGTAGTAGATGTTGGTATTTTAGGTGGTGTCAGCACTGTAGTAGATCATGGTGTTATTAGTGGTGTCAGCACTGTAGGAGATGTTGGTATTTTAGGTGGTGTCAGCACTGTAGTAGATGTCGGTATTTTAGGTGGTGTCAGCACTGTAGTAGATCATGGTGTTATTAGTGGTGTCAGCACTGTAGTAGATGTTGCTGTTATTGGTGGTGTCAGCAATGTAGTAAATGTTGTGTTTGTGTTGGTGGTGTCAGCACTGTAATAGATTTTGGTGTTATTAGTGGTGTCAGCACTGTAATAGATTAGGTGTTGCTGTTAATGGCGTTTACACTGTAGTAGATTAGGTGTTGCTGTTAATGGCATTTACACTGTAGTAGATTAAGTGTTGCTGTTAATGGCGTTTACACTGTAGTAGATTAAGTGTTGCTGTTAATGGCGTTTACACTGTAGTAGATTAAGTGTTGCTGTTAATGGCATTTACACTGTAATAGATTAGGTGTTGCTGTTAATGCCGTGTACACTGTAGTAGATCAGGTGTTGCTGTTAATGGCATTTACACTGTAGTAGATTAGGTGTTGCTGTTAATGCCGTGTACACTGTAGTAGATCAGGTGTTGCTGTTACTGGTTGTTTACACTGTAGTAGATCAGGTGTTGCTGTTACTGGTTGTTTACACTGTAGTAGATCAGGTGTTGCTGTTACTGGTTGTTTACACTGTAGTAGATCAGGTGTTGCTGTTATGGCGTTTACACTGTAGTAGATTAGGTGTTGCTGTTAATGGCGTTTGCATTGTAGTAGATTAGGTGTTGCTGTTACTGGCGTTTACACTGTAGTAGATTAGGTGTTGCTGTTAATGGCGTTTGCACTGTAGTAGATTAGGTGTTGCTGTTAATGGCGTTTGCACTGTAGTAGATTAGGTGTTGCTGTTAATGGCGTTTGCACTGTAGTAGATTAGGTGTTGCTGTTAATGGCGTTTGCACTGTAGTAGATTAGGTGTTGCTGTTATGGCGTTTACACTGTGGTAAATGCTGTATTGCTGTTATTGAATGAGTCTTCATTGTATTAAAGATTGCACTGTGTGTGATGATGGTTTGACGTCGTTGGTGGATGTGGTTTTGTGATGAGTTAATGTCCTGTAAGTGTTTGTTTTTGTAATTTTCTGTGAAGCTGTGTTGATGTAATTATCTTAAGCTAGTCATCTTGATAAGCTGAACATTGTGGTTTTCTTTGTTTTGGAAAGAATTAGCTCGGATTACTGTGTGTTTCATTCCTGCTCTCAGAAACATGTACGAGTGTTTGAGCCAGATTTACTGTGGTGTGACTTTCTGTGTTGAAACTGTAAGCCAGCATTTGTGGCTGAGTGACTGATGTAAGTGAGACAATATGTGGTCATGCTCATGACATGTGCTTGTGTGTGTGTGTATGCTTGTGGATAAAGCAGATGAGAGGCCATGTGCCACACAGAGTGCATAAAACCCCTTCCTGTGATAGATGTTGCTGTACCGCTCTGCTTCAAGTGGCTCATTCTTATGTTTGAGACGTTCTAGTGACAATCTTTAGGCTGTAACGTTGCCGTTTTATAGTCAATCATATTGTAGTTCATTTAAGCCGGTGAAATTAATTAATGGAGCTGTTTAGCATGTGTGCTATCTTTTAGCATGTAGGCTAGCTGACAGCTTGCTTTAAACAGAACTGGATTGTTGTTTCATCAGTGTGCTCTGTAATAGGGCTGGGCAAAACCCAGTTTTGTCAGGTGGGGTCAAGATTGAGGAGGCAGGATGTAAGCGCAAGGATTTAATGAACAGAACAAATAAGACGAAACAAAACCAAAGAAAGCAGCTAACTGATGTACAGTTTTGCACATGGATACAAAAACACAGGGAGTATAAAACAAAAACTAACAAGGAACCCCTGGGACGGGGCGGAGCTACAAACTAAGGACAGGTGAGGACTGAGAAGGGGGCAGAGACAGGAGAAGCCAAAAACCAACACAAACAGAAGCACATGGAACAGGACAACAAAAGGCACATGGAAGTGACAAGAAACAGAAAACCAGAGAAAACAGACAAACATGGGCAAGACAAGGCAGGATGTTACAAGTATACTGTAAAGTCAGCTAAACGTTCGGGTGTAGGTCAAAGGTGCATGAAGAAGTCAAAAACATTTTTATTAAAACAGACATTGAATTAGTAATGTGGTCGGCCTCCACCATCACGCCACTGTCCTCACTCTAGACCACCACTCCACCATCTCCACTTATTACCTACGTGTGTTGATGTTGATGAAATTAGCTTGGACAACATATACAAATATTACAGTGATGATGCTAAGTTCTAATGAGGAGAGGGGGCTGAACATGAGACTGTTTATTAAGAGGAATGACATTAGGGCAGCTAACACATTTGGATATAGAAACTGAAAATGAGAAGTGGCGATGCTCTGATAATCAGCACTCCAGTTATGTTTCGTCGGATTTCGTGTCGGTATCGGCGACAGTACCTTAGATTTTTTTTGCTTGGTATCGACTTCAGTCAAGTAGTTTAGGCTTTTTTGATTACAGGTACGACGCTGTAGGGCACGGCGTACACAGGCTGGGGTTTGGAGCGCTTTAGGGTTGCGCAGAGAATATTGTAGAGGGGAAGCGCACTTCTTCACAGCAGCAGGAAAAAAGGACCTGTGGTACCGCTCCTTCACGCTTTGAGGGTGAAGCAGCCCGTCGCTGAAGGAGCTGCATAGGGTGGAAGTCCTTCTTCAGCATGGATGCCACCTTGGCAAACATTCTCCTGTCTCTCACCAACTGCAAAGTTGATATACAGCCCCTCCCTTCTCGGTGGTCCATAGTTTATTTCAGTAACAGGACAAGAATTTTTGGTGACGTGGTCAGTAATACAGAGTTCAGCTGTTGTGAAGCAGTCATAAGTGTGTTCAGCCAATCAGATTTTGGGACTGTAGGTAATTTTTTAGAGTGAGTTTTTTATTGTAATGGGTCTTTATTTATATATACAACACATATCAAGTTAATGTGTTTGTGTTTCAGGGTTTCTGTGCCACCCCCGGAGGGGCTAACACCAACGGTGCATAACAGCTCTGAGGTATTAAGTGATCTCAGCTTCGATGGGACCCCAAATACACACGGCCACCAGCAGGGGGCAGGTAAGAGTCAAGACCACAGACTGATAAAGAGAGTAACAGCAGAGCTGGTGGGATTGGTGGGTTTTTAGCCGTTTATTTCTCCTGTTGGTTTAGTTATAGCCATGCCGGTTTCCAGTGGGGAGATGTTAGTCATCATGTTCTGGCTTTAGTAGATTTTTAGCCATCCGGTTCCGGCAAATTAAACTTTGGACTGTGGGAGGAAAACCACCCAGACACGGGGTGAACATGGAAACTCCCCACAGAAAGGGAACGACCCATTTGGGAATCAAACTCAAACCTTTCTTGCTGTGAAGTAACAGCGCAAGCGTTCAGTCCTGAATACACGAAATCCACAATTTAGGGCTGCAGTCTTTTCAGCAGTTGTTGTCTAACTCGTGTAATGTGTTGTATAAGGTATGACCTGAATGTCCTTCACACAGACTTTAACTCTGCTGTGTGTCTCTGGTCTTCCAGGCTCTGATTCAGTGTTAGAGCACAGTGTGTTAACTGTGGAGAGGAGTCCATCCTCCCTCAGCCTGGACTCCAACCGCAGCAGGGTTGGCTCCTGCCCCGAGATGAGGGGCAATGTGGTGAGTCTCTCTCTGTCACACACACACACACACACACGCACACACACACACACGCACACACACGCACACACACACTAATCAGTCAGCAAAACCTTTACTAAGTGTGTGTATGTATGCATTTGCACTCTATTCATAGTTCTTCTTTTCATGTACAGGAGGAGAAGGAGAACAAAAAAAGCTCCACCAAAGGTATGATCCAGCTGGTAGATTTTAGCCATTATGTCCTCCTGGTGGTGGATTTTATACTCCACACTTCTGAATTAAAAAATCTTTGAAACTGTCCTCCTAAATGTCCTCCTGGTGGTGGATTTTATCCGTTATGTCCTCCTGGTGGTGGATTTTATCCGTTATGTCCTCCTGGTGGTGGATTTTATACCTTATGTCCTCCTAGTGGTGGATTTTATCCGTTATGTCCTCCTGGTGGTGGATTTTATCCGTTATGTCCTCCCGTTATGTCCTCCTGGTGGTGGATTTTATGCGTTATGTCCTCCTGGTGGTGGATTTTATCCGTTATGTTCTCCTGGTGGTGGATTTTATCCGTTATGTCCTCCTGGTGGTGGATTTTATCCGTTATGTTCTCCTGGTGGTGGATTTTATCCGTTATGTCCTCCTGGTGGTGGATTTTATGCGTTATGTCCTCCTGGTGGTGGATTTTATGCGTTATGTCCTCCTGGTGGTGGATTTTATCCGTTATGTCCTCCTGGTGGTGGATTTTATCCGTTATGTCCTCCTGGTGGTGGATTTTATTCGTTATGTCCTCCCGTTATGTCCTCCTGGTGGTGGATTTTATCCGTTATGTCCTCCCGTTATGTCCTCCTGGTGGTGGATTTTATCCGTTATGTCCTCCCGTTATGTCCTCCTGGTGGTGGATTTTATCCGTTATGTTCTCCTGGTGGTGGATTTTATCCGTTATGTCCTCCCGTTATGTCCTCCTGGTGGTGGATTTTATCCGTTATGTCCTCCCGTTATGTCCTCCTGGTGGTGGATTTTATCCGTTATGTCCTCCTGGTGGTGGATTTTATCCGTTATGTTCTCCTGGTGGTGGATTTTATGCGTTATGTCCTCCTGGTGGTGGATTTTATCCGTTATGGTCTCCTGGTGGTGGATTTTATGCGTTATGTCCTCCTGGTGGTGGATTTTATGCGTTATGTCCTCCTGGTGGTGAATTTTATGCGTTATGTCCTCCTGGTGGTGGATTTTACTCCTCACACTTCTGAGTTAAGAAACCTCTGAATTTAGATCCCAAAGCACTAAAACAGCTGCACTCATATCATTATTTTAACAGATTTTATGTTTTTTCTGCGGCAGTGTTATTGTGGCAGAAATAGACACAGTACATAGCTGTCTTTTTGCTATGCTAGCTAGCTAATAGACTGCAGGTATTAAAACTATGATTTTTTAAAGCATAATGAGTAAATTTGTTTAAACTGATGTGCAGACTATCACACAGTTTCTGACCCCTGACCCCACAGGCACACGAACGGCACTGAGTCGCCGGCGAGTGTCGTGTCGTGAGCTGGGCCGGCCAGACTGTGATGGATGGCTGTGGAAGAAAAGGAAAGAAGCGAGCGTATTTGTGACTCAAAAATGGCAGAGGTTCTGGTTTGTCCTGAAGGGGGTGACGATGTACTGGTACACGAGCCAACAGGTCAGTACATACACATACTCACAGTTACATGACAGCTACATAAGCTTTCACAGAAAATCACACATACATATTCAGGAGTGATCATACCAGCCTCAGCAGGTCTGTGCCTGTGTAGATGTCTTCATGTTGTATGTCAGCTGTTCTTAAGTGATGTGATATCGTCTCCCTCGGCTGTGTATAGACATAATTCAGGTGTCAGGATGATCACCAGTGTAGCTTTTATCCCTGAACTGATCTTCAGTCTGGTACTCTCCATGAACCACCATGTTCCTGTGTTTCCGTGTGGTGTTTGTAGGAGGAGAAAGCGGTGGGCTTAGTGAAGATCGGTAGCTACATTATAGAGAGCGCAGGAGAGCATAAGAGGAAGTAGTAAGTCTCCGCACATACACACACACACACACACACACCTACAAACACACACATGCACACACACACACACACATACACGCGTGCGCACACGCACACACACATGCATGCACACACACACACCTACCTACACACACACACACACACACCCCTATACACACACACACACACACCTACACACACACACACATACACGCGTACACACACACACACGCACACACACATGCATGCACACACACACACACACCTACCTACACACACACCCCTACACACGCACACACCCCTACACACGCACACGCACACATATACACTCTGTAATGATTAATTACACACGTGCGCACACGCACACACACATGCATGCACACACACACACACCCCTATACACACACACCTACACACACACACACACACACACACACACACACACATACATGCATGCGCACACACACACGCACACACACATGCATGCACACACACACACACCTACCTACACACACACCCCTACACACGCACACACCCCTACACACGCACACACACACATATACACTCTGTAATGATTAATGACTTTAATTCAGCTCCACACACATCCTCAGATTAATGTTGCCATTTAAATTAACTGCTCTCTCTGTTTATCTCTCTCCATTTCTCCTTCTTACTCTCTCTCTCTTTCTTCCTCTCTCCTCACTCTTCTTCCCTCTCTGTCCACTCCCCTTTCTTTTGTTTCTGTGTCTCTTTTATCTCTCCTCCCTCTCTCTCGTTATTTCCTCACTGTCCCTCTCCCTCTGTCATCTCTCTCTCTGTCCTCGCCCCTTTCTCTCTCACTTGTTTTTCTTTACCTCCCATGGTCATTTCCCACTTCTCTGTGATCTTTCTCATCTCTCTCACCTCTCTCTTTATCTCTCCAGTGTCTTCAAAATGTTCCACCCGCGTTTTCAGAATTTCTTCTTCGCTGCGGACAACGTTACTGACATGAGCAAGTGAGTTTTACACATAAATAACAGCATATTTCACAACATTTTTTTGTAAAATATTTTCCGGCTGCTGTGTTTAGCTATCCTGGCATACTTTCCTCAGTGTATTTTTCAGTCTCGGAAATCACATAATCTATAAGTCTACTGGAGGTACTGAACATCTCTGTGCACACCTCTCATTTTGACGACGTTCATATTTGCTAACATCTTGAATGTCAGATTTTCCATTCCACCTTAAATGCTGCAGTATTTGAATTCTGATGTTTTGGGCTGAAATGAAAGCTTGATGTTTGATTGTGTAGAGCACACACTGTCCCCACCCCACTTAATGTGCATGTAATGATCATGCTCCTAAACGCTTACTGAGTTTAATGCCTGAATGAAGGTTAACAGTGACCCCTGCTGGCCATTTCCTGTTACTACACTCAGCCTGTATCGTAAACAGACTCCATTTGAATTTGGCTTCCTGAATTGCAGAACTGCAGCTGAGTCTTTGTGGTCAGGCAGGAAAAGTGCTCTGAAATGTTTGTTGTTTCCTCTCTACATGACCACGATGTGTTGTAACCGGTGGTCACTATAATTATAATGTCATAGGCACACTTTCCATAAGCTTGTTAGACAACAAGCTACAGTAATGCAATCAGCAGTGACCACAAGTCATGTTATCATGTGGTTGTAGGAAGCTCGTCTATTGCACACTCAGTCAGTGCCTGTGAAATACTGAACTCACTGTGTTATAATGCAGAATAGAAATGGAGTACTTTTAAATGCTTTTATTACAAATAATGAATAATAAAGAGAGCTGGGTTGTAATTCTTTATAATAATAATATTATGTGTTTTATTAAGCCTTTTAAAAAATGAAAGTAAGCACCTAAGTAACTCCTAAAAATGAATATCCATTATATATATTATATTATATTCATCTGATTGTTTCCGTCTTAAACAGGTGGATCAACTGTCTGATGACAGCCATTCAGAAATACAAAAAACTGCAGCAGAATCCTCCAGACACCGAGGCCGGTACATGGATTTGTTTATGCATTATGAGCTTTTGTGTTTAAATGGGAGTTCCACCAAAATTCAGACTAGGGTGTTTTTACAGTGGTGGTGATAGGAACCAGGATAGGTCACCATGTCTACAACACAAATATAGACTTTATGTTTACCATCTAAACCTCCAGTGAACCTACACCTGTCTCCTAAGTGTTTATATGGAATGTTGATGATGGTAAAATAGTGGAAAATCTGTAAATGATACGTTTGTTTGGGGGTCTATTTTATCTCACAGCACACTGCAGCATGTATCCCTCCACTGTGAATGGAGTTTACCAAAGTCTTTTCAAAATAAATATAAAATACCATCTCTGACATCAGGCAGCATATTCATAACCATCTCTTCTGTGCCAACTTGCTGTGCGGGAGTTTTTAAGAGGGGGGCCGTCTGGTTACCTTCAGCACCACTGTGAACGGTTGTGATTCTGCTCTGAACGACCCTGTTTACTCCTTATCCAAAAATAAACAAAGAATAAATCGTTGTTTTTTTTTTTTTATGATGGAGCTGTTTGCTGATTGGTTTTTTGTGTTGACAGAGTGTTACAGTGAGACGGAGTCAGAGGAAGATGGATCAAACTCCCCCCGTACTCTGAAGAAGAAAGTGTCTACGGTGAGAATGCACCTGCACACAAACCCACAGCTTTATAAACATGATGCTGTATAACAGAAGAAGAACCTCAGCATGTATATTGTTTTAATAAAGATTTGAGACACACGTGCAAGTTCAAATATAAGAAATGATATATGTGCTTTTTGTGTTTGCGGTAGAAGGCAACACAACAGTGCAACACACTCCCTCGGACACTGGGGAGGAAGAACAAACCAGCAGGAGGCGCTGCAGTGACCACAGCACCAGCAGGGGGCGCTAAGGCTGCAGGTACTGGGCCACATTTCAGCTGAGCATTTTAACATAGTCAGACTTACTATACAAATCAGATGTGACCCAGATAACAGGGTCTTTACGTTTGTTATCTGGTCTCTTTATCAGAAATTCAAAACTGATAGGCTTTGCCGTCATGTGTCTTTATTTGTTGACATATGAAAAACCCAGTACTGATCAAATGTCAATGTCAACCTATCTCTCTCTACCCGCCTCTTTCTTTCTCTCTCTATCTCTCTCAGGGGGTGAGGATGAGATGGGTCAGTTGTTTAATAAGTTGAAGGAGGGAGGAGTGTCTCTGATTGGTCAGAATCAGCCAGTCACTCACGATCAGCTCAGAAGGTCATTTATTCGCCGAAACAAAAACCCTGTGATCAACGAGAAGGTCCATACCCTCCGTGCACTGCAGAGCACACTCAAGGTGAGAGAGACCTGGCCATTTTTAGAAACACCTAACTTATACTTCTGTTAATTGGCCACTTTATTAGAAACACCAACCTTATGCTTCCACTAACTGGCCACTTTATTAGAAACACCAGCCTTATGCTTCCACTAACTGGCCACTTTATTAGAAACACCTACCTTGTCCTTCCACTAACTGGCCACTTTATTAGAAACACCTACCTTGTATTTTCACTGACTGGCCACTTTATTAGAAACACCTGCCTTGTGCTTCCACTAACTGGCCACTTTATTAGAAACACCAACCTTATGCTTCCACTAACTGGCCACTTTATTAGAAACACCAGCCTTATGCTTCCACTAACTGGCCACTTTATTAGAAACACCTACCTTGTGCTTTCACTAACTGGCCACTTTATTAGAAACACCTACCTTGTCCTTTCACTAACTGGCCACTTTATTAGAAACACCTACCTTGTCTTTTCACTGACTGGCCACTTTATTAGAAACGCCTGCCTTGTGCTTCCACTCACTGGACACTTTATTTGAAAACCCTACCCTATATTTCCACTAAGCATCAACAGATCAACAGCTACAGTCTAATTGTACTGCAGCAGGATGGAGGGGTTTCTGATAAAGTGGCCAGGATTTGCATTATTGAATTGAATCATTAAGTCTTTTGCATTCTTATTGTGTCTTAAAGTCAAGGGAGGCGGAGCTCTCGCGCATTAACAAGCTTCTGGAAGATTCGGAGCTGACGCCGCTAAAGTTCCGTCAGTGGAAGCAGCGAAACGAGGACCTGCACCAAGAGATCGAGAAACTTGCCGCTGAAAAAAGAAAACAGCATGCGGGAACAGCCACAGCAAAGACAGCCGGCGAGGCCTGCAGCCTGAGTCTGAGCGATGGAGAACAGCTGGTGGATGCCGAGCTGCCTAGTGATGGAGTATCCCGGTCGGAAAACTCTGGCGGAAAAGCAAAAAGCGGCTCCTCCGACAATTACTTCTACATTTGAGGAACACTGCTGCAGGCCTCCTCTGACCTCTTATTTATGGAGCAGTTCCAATCACCGCGTCCGTTCAGAGCCGGGTTGGAACCCTCGTTCTTCTGAGAAAAACTTGATATCAGTGTTGCTAAGCAACATTAATAATACTTTTAAGCTAGCATGCTTAGCTGGCTGGCTGGAATGGCTCATTTTAAATGAGTTTATTCGTATATTCATATTTTTTTTTATCCAAGTTGGAACTCCAAAGATCAGGTAAGCCACCAGTTAGAAAGGTCCATCACTGCGCTGGCCAGCTTTCTGTATATTATTTTTATGTTTGAAAATATGTCTCAGATTTAGCAGATAAATAACACTGGACTTATTTGAATGAATGTAAGATGAGTCTGTGTCACTGCGTCAGTGCAGTGAAGGACCTTTCCTCAGTTTTTATGGCCACACTTTTGATGAATGAAGCATTATAAGCCATACTGTCTTCGCTGGAGAGAATGGAGAGAATGCCTGCTGGACCTGTACTCCCTAACAGGGTCACATGTTGGGTACAGCTCAAATGTGAACCAGAGGAATGCTCAGTGGACATAAGGCAGACTCCAAATACATCACTGGATCTCAAACCAGGATCTGGAGTATTTCACCATTGTCCACTGTCCTCTCTATGCTCCGCCCACAAATGTGTTCTTTTGCACCTACTGTTGTGAAACTAGAAGGCACAATACCTACATCTAGAGCTCAGAGTTATACACTCGACCTAATGAGAAACTGTAGAACAGACTCAGTCTATACCACAATATCTACATTTAGAGCTTAGAGTTATACACTCCACCTAATGAGAAACTGTAGAACAGACTCAGTCTATACCACAGTACCTACATTTAGAGCTTAGAGTTATACACTCGACCTAATGAGAAACTGTAGAACAGACTCAGTCTATACCACAATATCTACATTTAGAGCTTAGAGTTATACACTCCACCTAATGAGAAACTGTAGAACAGACTCAGTCTATACCACAATACCTACATCTAGAGCTCAGAGTTATACACTCAACCTAATGAGAAACTGTAGAACAGACTCAGTCTATACCACAGTACCTACATTTAGAGCTTAGAAACACTGTAGAGAAAACTGTAGAACAGACTCAGTCTATACCACAATATCTGCATTTAGAGCTTAGAGTTATACACACAACCTAATGAGAAACTGTAGAACAGACCAGGATATACCACAATACCTACATTTAGAGCTTAGAGTTATACACTCCACCTAATGACAAACTGTAGAACAGACTCAGTCTATACCACAATATCTACATTTAGAGGTTAGAGTTATACCCTCGACCTAATGAGAAACTGTAGAACAGACTCAGTCTATACCACAATAACTACATTTAGAGCTTAGAGTTATACACTCGACCTAATGAGAAACTGTAGAACAGACTCAGTCTATACCACAATATCTACATTTAGAGGTTAGAGTTATACACTCAACCTAATGAGAAACTGTAGAACAGACTCAGTCTATACCACAGTACCTACATTTAGAGGTTAGAGTTATACACTCAACCTAATGAGAAACTGTAGAACAGACTCAGTCTATACCACAGTACCTACATTTAGAGCTTAGAGTTATACACTCGACCTAATGAGAAACTGTAGAACAGACTCAGTCTATACCAAAATACCTACATTTAGAGCTTAGAGTTATACCCTCGACCTAATGAGAAACTGTAGAACAGACTCAGTCTATACCACATTAACTTAGATAATTAGCGTAGATAATTTCTCTTTAGGCTGGATGGACAGTTTAACAGGTTTCTACAAAGCTTCGGACAGTAGCTGTGACAGAGCACATTTGTAAAAGAAAATCAAGTCGTTTTGTGAAGTATTTTTTCCTGAAGTCGACTACACTGGCTGTTTCTACAGACATGAAACCGGATACAAGTGACGTCATGTCATTTTTCTCTATGCTGGACTATTTGTAAGAAATAGAAATTCTTAAAAAGCGAGAACAAAGTCTCTTAAAGGCAGATACTGGACATTGGTAAGGCCTTTGAAATTTTGTATGTAATCATTTTTAAAATAGAGTATTTTTTTGAAGTTGTAATATATCTATTTTAATTATCATGTGTGTACTGCATGTTAATATGTGCAATGATGGGAAAAAGGTTTAAATGTAAATGACGAAGTGTTCCGATGGAATTTCATCATCATAAATCATAGAGAACAAATGCATGATTTGTAAAGGATGGAGGAACATTGAAATATGGTGTATGCTACAAATGAAAGTGTTACAATATTGACTTTATTGTAAATAAAATTATGTACAACAAATTAGATCCCTTTCTTCTAAATTTTAAATTATTTTTGGTGCAATGGTCACTACTGTTTATTCAGGTCCAATTCTCATAGATATTTCTGAGGAGATAGAAGATGATCCTGACTCTTAAGAAACCTCCTGAAAGTCCTGGTAGACCAAACAGCACGGTCTCCATCAAATACACAGCACCTCCAGCTGCGAGAGAGAGGAGAACATCAGGCTCCACTCCTGCTTCAGGTCTGAGAACATCCACAGGTGTGTCTGTACATCCTTTTTCCACTGTGGGAAGACACCTCAACACTACAGAGGTCTGAAAGGAGGACCTGTAGCTGTTCAAGAAGCTACTCACTGAGCAAAGGAGACACACACATCCAACAAAGATGCTGCTGCTGGTGTTCTCAGAACAATGGACTGACCACCTCAGAGTCCAGAACCTTAACACCACTGAATGTGTTTGGGGTTATCTGGATAGTGAGAGGAGGCAGAAACTGCTAAACCAGCGGTGAGTCTCTCAAATTCTTTGAACTCTTTACAGTGGTGGTGTTGGGAACCTGTTGTCCACCTGTAAAGCTCCCTCACATTGTGGACTTAAAACTTCCTTCACGGTGGAGGGATACATGCAGGGCGCTGTGAAGCAATATAGTCCCCCCCACCCAAGCCAATGGTAATAATAGGTTTACTAAATCACGTTGTGATTGGTGGTAATGGGTCAGTCTCTGGAGGTCTTTATCCTCCCATCAGCCATAACATTAAAACCACTTCCACTGAACATGTAGTCTAGTTGTACAGTTCAGATCATCTGTTTGTCCATATGACATATTGCCCTGTTCTTCAATGGTCAGGACCACCACAGAGCTGGTATTATGTGGGTGGTGGATCATTCTCAGCACTGCAGTGACACTGATGTGGTGGTGTATTTGTGTGTGTTGTGGTGGTGTGAGTGGATCAGACGTGGGCCTTGCTGCTCCACCTTGTAGATGTACTGTCAGAGATGATAGCTCATCTGCTACTGCACAGCGCAGTGTTGGTCATCCTCTAGTCCTTCATCAGTGCCCACAGGACGCTGCCCACTGGACGCTGAGAACAGGACACTGTTAGCTGGATAGTTCTCAGTCCAGCACTGACACTTAGCTCCTGCAGTGCACATAAACCTTAACCCACATGAGTCTTCAGGGGGAACCATTGATGGAAATACTCAATTCTGATAGTGTTCTGATTGATGTGCGACCAAGTGGATGCTGCCCTCAGGCGGTCGGTAGAGATGGGTAAGTGATTTATAGTCACCAACAGCTACATTCTAAATACAAACAGGGCATGTTTTAGGTGAGCATCAGACAAATCAGCAAATCGTTTATTCAGGCCTGAGAAGCAGCGCAGGTACCTACAGGAGCATACAGAGCAGTGCACTGCTGAGGTTGATACACCCATGTAAGAAATTGCAGGTCTGGGCCATTTTCCTCTATGGGGAAATGCCATTTTCTAACAGTCTCGCTCTGAGGTAAACAGTAGTGTTCCAAAGTGGGCGTACAGATCAGAGGTCCAAGGCCATCAAGTC
Organism: Prochilodus magdalenae; assembly: GCA_024036415.1. Lineage (NCBI taxonomy): Eukaryota > Metazoa > Chordata > Actinopteri > Characiformes > Prochilodontidae > Prochilodus > Prochilodus magdalenae. The sequence continues at coordinate 236,098 of JAMWET010001985.1, read as the reverse complement.
CTTAAAATACAAATATTGTTATATTCATGCTAATAGCACGCTAAACTAACACCACAAACAAAGTAAACACTGAACAGCAGCAGGTGCTGAATGGGTGGAGCTAAACTGCTGTAGGCCAAATGGATGGAGCTAAACTGCTGTAGGCTAAACGGGCCGAATGGGTGGAGATAAACTGCTATATGCTGAATGTTTAGGGCTTAACTGCTGTAGACATTGGTAGGAGCTAAATTGATGAAGGCTAAATGGGTGGAGCTAAGCTGCTGTAGGCTAAATGGGCCGAATGGGTGGAGCTAAACTGCTGTAGGCTAAATGGGCTGCATGGGTGGAGCTAATCTGCTGTAGGCTAAATGGGCAGGGATAAAATGCTGCAGGCTGAATGGGTGGAGCTAAACTGCTGTAGGCTAAATGGGCTGAATGGGTGGAGCTAAACTGCTGTAGGCTAAATGGGCTGCATGGGTGGAGCTAATCTGCTGTAGGCTAAATGGGCTGAATGAGTGGAGCTAAACTGCTGTAGGCTAAATGGGCTGCATGGGTGGAGCTAATCTGCTGTAGGCTAAATGGGCAGGCATAAAATGCTGTAGGCTGAATGGGTGCAGCTAAACTGCTCTAAGCTAAAGTAGGCTGAATGGGCGATGCTAAACTGCTGTAGGCTGAATAGGTGGAGCTAAAGTGCTGCAGGCTGAATGGGTGGGGCTCTTTTTTTTCCAAAAAAATTGTAATGTATCAGTAGCCTTTTTCTTCTTATTGTTTCTTTTTAATTATTTACATTTTTAGCTTCCTTTAATGTATAAAATCAGTAAACACATGAAAACGAATAAACCACTTTTATTTGATTTCATTTTGTTTTGCATTGTTATTCATTGTAATACACTGATATGACAAAGCACAGGTACAGCACTTCATTAAAAAAACAAAAAACAAAAAAATATATATATATGTCTTAATTATCCTTCTCTTGCTTCTTATGGTCAGTTATGTTTTTTAAACAGATAGACAGTCGTCCCCTCACGAGAACCATACATATCTGCTTTTCATTATCTTTCAGGTGCTTCTTTTATCGCAGAGGAATGTCAGGATTCACACTGTTAACACCTTAATGATACATAATACAGCGGTCGGCGTACCACCTGTTCAAATACTGAAACAAACAGAGCAGATTCAGCAATCAGAGACTTAATTAACCCATTTAATTAACCACAATTTAACAACAGGTCGCTTTGATTTTATATGAATTTGGTTATGAACAGGATGTAGTTGGTCCAATGGCCAATCTAAACACGAAGCTGGTGAATAAGAAGTTGAACATCAGTCTTATTGAATTAATGCTGGTAGTATTTTTGATTAAGGAAATTTAAACTATCAAAATATCCTACCTGGAGTTTTATGGGTGAAGCCTCTGATAAATATGTGCTACAGGTTCTTCCTTTATTCCCAGCTGCTTCAGTGCAACAAACATAGGTTTGTGTTTTTTACTCCATAGACCCCCTAAATATTACACACGGCTCCTTCAACTTGCATAACTTCCAAAACAGTATCAGAATTCTATCCCAAAAAGCAAAGTTTGGGATTAAATGGGTTAATTAATACCCTGTAAGATATGCACATGGAAAGCATCTCACCAATCAAACAAACAATCTTCACGATGAACATTGGAAGTTCCAAAAATAAGAAAATAGCCCTGATACAAAAACACAGCACCACTAAGCAAGCAGCTGTAGCTTCATGTCACAACTGGATTTAAGTATCAACATCAATAAAACAATAATGAATTTAACCTTTGGAAATAAAAGCAGCTTTGATTTTGCAGCCCACAGTTTGCATTGAGAGTTCCTTCTCCAAGCTCCGGCCACAACGTGTTCTTTCGTAGTGAGTTTTGGAAGGTTGGATACGTTTAAGAGAGATACGGGAAAAATCTTAGAGCTTTAGTCTAATTAGATCACTCTAAATGTAGGTACTGTGGTATAGACTGAGTCTGTTCTACAGTTTCTCATTAGGTTGAGTGTATAACTCTAAACTCTAAATGTAGGTATTGTGGTATAGACTGAGTCTGTTCTATAGTTTCTCATTAGGTGGAGTGTATAACTCTAAGCTCTGAATGTAGGTATGGTAATTAACGTTTGTGGGCGGAGCCTAGAGAGGACGATAGGAAACAAGCACTTACTTATAAACGCTCATTCTGGGGCTACCTTGCAGCATGTTATTGGCTACTATTAAAATCTTTTGACCTCTAGCTTAGAAATGCTAATTTGTTTGCCATAACTCAACATGTTACTGCCCAAAAAGGTTTACTTAGATTAAAATAATGTATAACCAATAAAAAAACAGTGAGGCTTCCAATAACCTTCTTTGTTCCCATGTAGGAAGGGTTCTAGTTGTTGAGTTGTTGTGTGATATTGTTTTTCTCCAAGTAATGCTCAATCATTAATATGTTAATGAGTAAATATGTTTTAAAAATCATTATTGCAACAAAGATATAAAAAAGAAAGAGGCTGGTTCTTGATCAGATGTCAGATTTTCAGAAATAGTCCAGTCCAGCTAGCATTTGAAAACTCTTACTGCAATAGGCTTGACATGTAAGCCTGAGGGTCATGTATCCAGTAGGATGCTTAGCGGTAATCTAGCGCCAGGTACCTGTCCATCCCCCTGTCCATTTAGTGGATCCACTCGTCTATCTACTCGGCACACTTTGATCTGTATTCATTAAAGCATCATTAAAGGTCTATTAGTCGTCACTGCATTTAAAAACTGCATGGAGGACAAGCCCAGTTGCTCGGTTACATAGAGAGGTTTTCCCTTGCCTCATTAGAAGGTGCTCTCGTTAGACAGCGCTACATTAACGAGACTGAGTTAATTAGCCTTTAGCATTTAGCCCTCTATAGAGAGACTGTCACAACCAGGGTGCTCACAGTACTGTGGGTGGAGTCCATGTTTCTCCTTTGATGATGCATCCAGGAATTTGGTTCCTTTTCTTCATTCCAAGTAACTCGGAAAGCCGAATCTTCAAGCTGCTACCAGGGGAATGGTGGAATTCCAGTCAGAGACATTATTATCTAGCCTCATCGTTAATGGTAAAAACTTTAAAAACTTGTCGTAAGACAAATTTAAGGTTATAAAATTTATCACTGATTCAGATTTTCTCCGTAGCAGGAACCTTATACGTGTAACCACATGGGTTTGCTCACTAAGCCAGCCATTTGCTTTGTATTTGTGTGGAGAAGGTGCAGTACGTCTTTTCAGTTCCAATACTGAATCTGAGATATGAAGTATAAAGTCCAGAACCAGCCGCCTCCGAGATAGTTTCTTCCCCCAAGTCATCAGGCTACTGAACAGCCAGTAGTGCTGATGCACCGGTATATAGACCTGGTTCAGCACACCTCACCAAAACCATCTAAATGATGATCTCCATGGACAATCATCACTCTGCACCCTACATTAGCATATTTACACTTGGACATAGACTGACCTACAGTTATCTTCCATCCACACTGTATATCTGTAGTGTATGTATACACATATATAATATTCCATGCCCTGTATATACCCTGCATCTCTCATCTACCTCAGCCTTACCATCGTGCTATATGGTAATGTGTACATCTGCATATATCACTTTTTATTCATAACTGTAAATTAGTGTAACAGAGATTTTGTGTTTAGTACTGTATATATTTATTGTCTATTTATATGTTTGTATTGAAGTACTGTAAGGGACTACGCACCTAAGTTTTTCACTCACCTTCACACCTGTGAAAATGTGATGTGACAATAAAGTGATTTGATTTGATTTGAACAGAAATAAACGTAAACAGTGGAAACATGTGGAAGAGTTGACCAAAAATAAAGGAGTAGTTCAGTTTGTTGCTACATCTGTATGCAACAGTTTGAACACCTTGTTAAAATGCTCAGTTTCTGTTTATTTGCTGAGTTTTATATATTATAAAAAAAATAATAAAATGTAAATTTAAAATCTAAAATCATATAAACCACATTTCAGGTTTCACTTTGGCCCCAATATATCATACACTGTAAGTAAGCAGTAACAGAGGATGTCAGTACGCACACTCAGAAAATCAACATGCCATGTGACCAAACTTGTACATACAGCTTTTAAGCTACATGCGGCTACGTTTGTGATCAGAGGACCTGATCAGGCATTACGTTGCAAAGAAATTCAAGCTGGATTTGTTACTAAGTCTGATGAAACCTCGTTCTCTTTCTCTCCCAGTCTCTGGTACAGAACCTGATGCGTTTTCTGCTGGAATGCTTTGTGGTCAGAATCCAGAAATTTCAAGCAGCATTGCCCCACAGCCTGAGCTCAGTCTAGCAGCTCACCTCATACGCCTCTGCACTCTCTGTGTTCGCCTGTTTGGGGCAGGACGGGCACTGCGGACGCCTGAACCCAAACAGCAGTGCCACCCCGCCTAGCACCTGCACCCATGCCCCTACCCAGCCGAAATACAGTGACCCCGCCGGCCGCAGAGTCAGACTGGGCAGCTTGTGGACGTTTAGCCCTCGGAAGTCGGACATTGTTGAGGCCAGCTCCACCCCGAGCTCCTGCAGGTGGTGAGTATACACGGCCAAAGCCGCCAGGCTCAGCACGCCTCCCAGCGCCACCAGTAGGCCGCCCGCGGCCGCAACGTTTCGGAGGGGTGCTTCCGTCCAGCACCGCAGGCCAATGCTGGCCAGGACAATCCCGGCTCCACACAGGAAGAGGGAGGACAGGACCAGGCCTTGAGCCGCTCGGACGCGGTAGTCACGCTGAGAGTAGTAATGATTATGTTCGTTATCCAGTATTGTACATTACTTAGTGTTTTTAATTCATTCATAATCAATAAAGTTGCCTATAAACATCAAAAATGATAAAATAATATCAAATAAAAATTCAGATGCTGCAGATTCTAAAACTATTCCAACATAAAAATCACTGAGTGATGTAACAGCAATTACTAATGGCACAACACCAATATTCCTCACCTGGTACGGTCCCGAAACTGGCCAGCACTCTCTGAGCTCGGAGTGCTCCACCTGCAGGCAGCTTTCCCAAAGACCATCTGAGCGAAGAAGAAGGAGCTCCGCCCCTTTGGCTCCACTCACAGTTCTTCCGACTCCGCCTAGCCGAGCTTGCCCCTCCCTCCACTGAGGTGTGATGGCGGCCGTGAACACCAGCACCAACCCCAGCGGGGCGAAGACAATGCCCGTCACCATGGAAGCTGGGGTGTGCATGGTAGATAATGTGGGTTTGGAGGAAAGGAGTTCTGAGCCGAGCCGATTGTTTGGATTTCAGTGCACGGATATTTGGAGTGCAGTGTAAGATGCAGTTCCTCAGAAAAGGACAGCTGAGTGAAAATAGTGCTTTGGAGATCTCTTGAGTCTCATCGGGTAAAGGAGGGAAAGTCAGTAGTATGAAGGAATTTTTGAATTTTGAGACGAAAGGTAGTTTTGGATTCCCCCTTGTGCAGAATTGGATGATGGTGATACAGTTTGCAAGGAGGATTTCAGTGCTCTACTTTGTAGACAGTGAAACGAGAGATTTATATAGTTCCCTCTGAAATGAGTCTCCTGCTCCTAATATGGTGATGACAGATGGTAATGCGGTTCTCTGGAAAAGTAAATTGTTGGGCTGTAGAAATGATTGATTTCAGCTCCTTGAGAGTAATGTAGTTCCCGGGAAATAGACTGTTGAGCTGAAGAGGTTATTCGGTAACGCCTCGCTCCTCATATGCTAACTATGGACTGTAACGTAAATTTTGAACAGGTTGAAATGTAGCTTGTAGGAAGTGGCCTTATTTTCAGACAGATAATGGAGGTGATGCAGTTCGCTCAATCCCCCAGTATCCACAGTCCTGAGTACTGGGTAATGTAGGTCCACGGAAAGAACAACATCAAGGTAACAAGCTTATTCGGAGTTCTCCACCCCGCTCTTAATTTGGGAAAGGACAAAAAAATGAGGTCTTGTTGTGGTAGCAAAGGTGGGCAATGCAGATCCCAAGAAAAGCATTTCTTCCCATTCGTGTCTCCGGGTCTTTAGCGGACAGGCTTCCTAGAAAATGCACACAGAGCTGACAGCATTATTGGAATTTACAGATCCTGCTCCTCAGACAGTAATACAGGATCGATCAACATGTAGCTCCTTGAAAAACGAGAGCTCCATTTGCTGTAAACTTATCCTGACTGCAGCGTCCTGCTGCTTCGACGGTGATGTAGTTTCCAAGAACAGGAACGTTGAGCCGGAAAGCTTTTGCTACTTTTCAAACAGATGGGTGATGTAGTGCCAAGTCTTTGGACGGCAATGCGTCCTGCTCTTGTACGGTAACAGAGGATGGAATCATAGCTACTCACACATGTGAAGGTGCAGATTCTCAGGCTCCTTAGGAAAAAAGAGCTGTCAAGATCTCACCGTCAAGGTAATCTGGTTTCCTGGAAAAGGAGCAGCATTCCGAAAAATGATTATTATTTCAGCATCCCGTCCTTTGAATGCTTGGATCCTATGAGCAACCGCTGGTGATGTAGTTTCTAAGAAAACCCATGCTGAGCAAGAAAAGCGATCCTGCCGTTTGGTGTAAACGATGCCTCATTAAAGCTAAGAAACAAAAGGACCTTCGATAATCCGGAGACGATCGCTCGTGATCCTTGTAGAGAGTACTCCAGATGTTTCCCGCACTCACAGTCCAGATGAGCTCTGTCACATTCTTGAGAGAGAATTATCTGACCTCCTTGGCGGCAGACGAGTGAGTGCATGCATGTTATTGTTAAGCCTGTGTATGTGTGTCTGACTCTGTCGGTCCGTCTCGGCTCTGAGCTCGCACACGCAAAGGCTCCAAGCATCCCCTGTTGCCCCTGGCAACCGGCAAAGTGGAGCCGAACCTCTGCCTGTTGCTAAGAGACGGCAACCTGGACCATCTTTCGGCTTGCTGACACATTTAGAGCGCTCGGCTGTGTGTCGGTGTGTCCTTCTCAGGGCTTTATTAGTGAGGTCAGCGGGCAGGACTGACCTTGATATGGGTCTATACAGGGAGAGTGCATGAGCATCAGAGTGCCGTCTGAATTCTGAAGCAGGCTGCGTCCCGTAGAGACGGCACTGGAGGCAAAGCGATCTGACGTCCGACGCGGACGCGTTCTCGCAAGCAAATGAGTAAGCCTCGCTCAGCTCAAAGCCAAGGACAGGAAGGGTGGGCTGTAAAACTGAAAGAAATCAGACGGTGGAGGATGACGTTTGGAGCGTCCTTCATAACATCTAAGCACTTTATAGAGAGACAGATAGAAAAAGAGAGAACTCCCAGAGGACAGGAGAGGGAATGGAGACAGACACACAGAGTGTAACCTTCGTCTGTTTCTGAAGAGATGTAATCAGTCAGAGTTAGATCTGCCATATAAAGCATTTATTGAGTGTTTAAAGTTGCTTTATGATGTTCTACATATCAGATGTGTCACTTTGGTTGCATTTTCTACACGCCCATTAACACACATTGGCCTCTTTTCCACTGTCAAGCCAAATAGCTCTCAGGGCCGCACTGTGCCGTTCCACATGGGTGCAGACTCATGAGACCAGTTACAGTTTACGGTTTTTCCGTCTGCTGGACAGCTAAATCAGAACCAGGAAATACCAGGAAAACTGCCCAAAGCACCTGCTAACCGGCTAATCACAACACATACAGCACCATCATTCCGTCTGTAGTGCCGTCACCGGTCACCTGCCCTGTCCTCGGATTATTGATCTTCTTTTACAGGTGTTATTCGAGATCAGTTTTATTTAAAGTGGACAGTTCGGACAGCAGTTAGTTGAATCGGACCTGTGATGTTTTTGAATCTCTTTAGCTCATTAGCTCAGAGAGGAGCCTGCTAGCTTTAGCTGCAGCTCCAAACACCACAGAATAGATTTATTTCCAGCTTCCTGTTTCTCCGACATCAGCCACTCGACTTTTCTAAGAGTTCAGCCTTTATCACCAAACATTGTCTCAGTAAAGCTTCTGTTAGTCAGAATCGAACCTGTTTATGGTAAGCAGAGCTGGGAGCATGCTAGCTGAGCTAATGCTAACCGTGCCTCCAGCTACAAGCTGTTTTGTCTGATCGGCTGGTTTACAGCGAGCCGCCACAGAAGCACCATGTTGAAATACACTTAATAAAATGAGCCCCTGTGTAAATATGCTCTACCCTCATACTATTTCGTTAGCTATGCTAGTTACTTGGAGCTAATGCTAGTAGCTAACGTTACCTGTACTAGCTACAGGCTTTCCATCTGGACATCAACACACAGTAGATTAGAGTTGTTCCTCTCTATGGAACTCAGTCTAAGATGATCTGCTCCAACCGGCAAACACGGATACAATCACACAGCATGGCTGCTACACACAGGCTGCTGTTGGGGTTGTGATGCTAATAAAGGTGACGCTGCTCCTTTCTTCAGTCTCTTTAGGGTCAAACGCTGAGCGTTCGTCAAGGACGGATTAAGGATAGTCTGGGCCCCTGGGCAAAGGCTTGTGGCTTGGAACCTCTGTAGTATTGTGTCCCAGAAGTATGCCATGAAGGCCATCTCCAACATGGCCAATTTAAAGATAGCATTCATCAGACAAATTGCTTGTCTTAAATTTAAATAATTGCTAAATTGCTAAATTAATTTGTGTCTCTGCGCTTAAGAGAAATTGAACATAATAATTTTGAAACAATACAAATTCAGAAACATTAAGTAAGGGCCTGAATCGCATATTTGCAACAAAACGTCCGTTATGAAATATGGTAGCTTGACTACTCAACTACACCTAACAGTCACCTGGTAGACCCACCAACACTGTTCCCATCAGATAAACAGCCCCTAAAGCACCTTTCACCTTAGAGAGACAGGAGAACATCAACCTCCACTCCTGCTTCAGATCTGAGAACATCCACAGGTATTTCCGTCCATCGTTCCGCTGTGATAGGACACCTGAAGGCTGAGGTTAAGGTGCGGCAGGGTGGATTCGTGTGACATGGGGGCATTTCCACTAAAATAGCATATTAAGGTTTCGTCACCTTGTCACTGATGGTACGTTAGCTCATTAGCACAGCCAACACAGGGCGTTAAATACCAAACCCTGAAATGCAGGCACTCGGCGCCATGGCAACCCAAAAACAAACACGCTGGATTATAGAACCTCATATACACAAGACATTAATCTAGACGCATTCGGCTGTTTACATGCAGTCATTAGATCATCATGTCAGCTTGGGTTCCTTCACAGAACCTGTCGTGTCAGTTCAGAGCAGTGATTAAAACACTGAGAGGAATCTCCGGATCCTACACCACATACACGATAGCACAAGGCGGGTGTTTCTAATAAAGTGGCCACGAAGTGGAAGTCCAAGGCAGGTGTTTCTAATAAAGTGGCCACTAAGTGGAAGTACAAGGTAGGTGTTTCTAATAAAGTGGCCACTAAGTGGAAGTCCAAGGCAGGTGTTTCTAATAAAGTGGCCACTAAGTGGAAGTCCAAGGCAGGTGTTTCTAATAAAGTGGCCACTAAGTGGAAGCACAAGGCAGATGTTTCTAATAAAGTGGCCACTAAGTGGAAGTACAAGGTAGGTGTTTCTAATAAAGTGGCCACGAAGTGGAAGTCCAAGGCAGGTGTTTCTAATAAAGTGTCTACTAAGTGGAAGTCCAAGGCAGGTGTTTCTAATAAAGTGGCCAGTTTATGGAGGTGCAAAGAGGGTGTTTCCAATAAAGTGGCCAATAAGAGGTTGACTGTTTTGATCCTCAGATGCTGATAGAGGCAGAGGGAATAGAGAGTTCCTTGGATAGAGAGTTTCTGAAAAAAAGAAGAAAGAGATGAAAGGAAATGGATGGATGCTCTGGTGGTACTGTATTTTCATTTCTCTCTCTCTCTCTCTCTCTCTCTCTCTCTCTGCCTCTTTCTCTCCATCTCTCTGTCTCACTCCCCCCTTGTCTCTCTGTCTCTTATGCTCACTTTCTTAATTAACTGGTTCTCGCCATTTGTTCTCACTTTCTCCCGTTCTCACTGTTTGTTCTCTCCAAAATACCACTAACATCACACAGTAACTTATTTATTTCTTTGTGTTCTCTCTCTCTTTTCTCTCTCTCTGTCTTTCTCACTCTCTGTCTCTGTCTCTGTCTCTCTCTCTCTCTCGTTCAGAAGCAGCAGGCGTGTTAAAAAAAACTTAAAAATTGAGGAAAAACAAGATAGAAATGTGCAAGAAGAGAGAAAGAGGAGGGGAAGAAAGGAACAAATATAAACACAAAAGAGAGAGACAGAAAGAAAGAGGAAAAAAGAGTGATGCAGAGAGACAGGAGAGGCAAAAAAGAAAGGAGTGCGAGATCGGGAGAAGGGGGAGGAAGGGAGAGAGGGAGAGCGGGAGTGAAATAGTAGAGGGGATAGCAAAGAAGGTACTGACAAAAAGGGGGAGAGAGGGAGAGAGAGGAGAGAGAAAAAGAGGATAGATATTCCTGTAAGAATGGCAGGAAACAACAAAAACAACAACAAAAATCAAAAACACATCCGCCTGTGAGCGACAGGCCATGATTACATCTCAAAGTCTCACACCATCTGTAAACACAAAACAATACCTGACGCACTCGTCTGTTTTCCTCCCATACTGAAGCAAAGAAATATGCGCCTAAACAAAAACATGTTAGAACCTCTGGTGTGCTCTGTAGAACCGCAGCGGTTCTAAGCATGCTCAGCTGCTATCAGCATAGGAACCAGGTGGCAGAAAGTGGTGTCTCATTCAGATTTTCCATTCCACCTTAAATAGTGCGTCTGTTTCATCCTGGCACTTCAGTAAGAAGCTGGTAACCACATGGGACCTAAAGTTTGTTTTCTGTCAAATGTTTTAAATTTTCTTTTTTCATTTTTTTTTTGCTTACATGTCAATGTATTTATTTGTTTGTAAATTTGGTCAATTATTTATTTGTGTTGAATAACTAAATAACTAACCAAATAAATAAATAAATAAAGTTCTATTCATAATAAACAGGAATCGATGAACAGAAGCGGTCGTTAGCTGCAGGAGTGATCTGAATCTGTTGGATTACGTCAGCTGCCATTCTGACCTCATCATCCGTATCATTTTCAGCCTCTTGAGAAGAACATTTCCGCATGTTGGATATGGGCTTCAGCGTTTCAGACATTATCTGCTGTCAGGTCTGATAGCCAGATAGCCTTCAGCAAGTAAACAGGCGTTATCTCCTTTCATACTCGGAGCGCTCCTCCATCTCTGGTCGTTTATCGTGTTCGTCCCTGATAAGATCACACTGGCTGATAAATCCGATTCTGGAGCTCCTGGAGTTCCTACACCTCTGTCTTTAATGCTGAATGTATGCTGGTGAGGGAGCTGGAAAAGGGGTTGTAGTGTGTGTATAGACGACTGTAAATGAGACGAGCAGTGATAAGATATGCAGAGAGACAGTCCACCTTAAGTTAACATATTGCTTGGCGGTTGCTATGTATCTTAAGTGGTTGCCAGGGTGTTGCTGGGTGATTGCTTTGGTATCCTACATATTTGCTAGGGTGTTGGTGGGCAGTTGATACAGTATCCCGGATGGTTACTAGATAGTTGCTAGGGTGTTGCTAGGTGATTGGTATGGTATCCCAGATGGCTGTTATGGAGTTGCTGGGCGATTGCTAGGCGGTTGCTATGGTATCCCAGAGGTTTGCTAGGATGTTGCTGGGCGGTTGATACAGTAACCCATGGCTACTAGAGTTTTGCTAGGTGTTTGATATGGCAGCACAGATGGCTAGGGTGTTGCTATGCAGTTGCTATGGCATGCTAAGTGGTCGCCAGGGTGTTAGCAGATGGTTGCTACAGTGTTGCTAGGCAGCTGCTATGGTAACTGTGATGGTTGCTAGGGTGTTGCTAGCTTCTTTTTAAGGTCTTGTCAGGTTGCTGCTACAAAATCCCAGACAGTTGTAAGGATACAGTGTTGCAAGGCAGCTGCTATGATATCCCTGATGGTTGCTAGAGTGTTGCTCGGTGGTTGCTAGTGTGTTGTTAGGTGGTTGCTAGGGTGTTGCTGAGGGGTCATGACAGTATACCAAGTGGTTGCTTGGGTGTTGCTGTTCAGTTGCGGATATGTTGGGGCGTAACGAGAGAGAGAGAGAGAAAGAGAGAGAAAGAGAGAGAGAGAGAGAGAGAGAGAGAGAGAGAGAGAAAGAGAGACGCTGGATGCAGAGCCCAGAAGACAAGGGGGCATATAGTTCCCATATTTAATAATACTTACAGACCACATTAAACTTTACTTTATAATGCCCTTCCTAGACAAGTGCTGGCACAACTGACCCAAACACAAACAATGTGGAAACTTATTTATTTTCATTTTTATTTTTATTTTCTTTATAAAATCAGGTGAAATACAAAAGGAAACAGAAGTTGCAAAACATCAGAGATACACAACAGAAGCATGAAGCAGTTGAAATGTTAAAATATATTGTGATGTGAAAATCCAAAAACAAAAAGTAAAAAATTCGAATGACATTTCCTCAAAATTCGAAATCAAATTTGAGAGGTTGCTTTTGTTTTTTTTGGGGGGGAGTTGGTGAAATTTAATTTCAGTGGTTCGCTCGAATTTGTTCTTTAAGTAAATGTGGGAGGACGAAATGTGTGGCGCCGGTGAGCGGGATTTGACCATGTGACGGGTGAAACACTGTCGGCAAAAGCAGGAAATGGAGACGGAAATGTGTGACGATTTGGAGTCCGTATTGTTTGGCATGGACATGAAACAGGCAGGCTAGTGTGAAGCTACGGTGTACTGACCGCGAGTGTACGGGCCCAAATAAAATGCACATGAACTAAAAAACACACAAACAGATTACCAGCATGCGCAAGCGATTCCATTACCGCATTCTTATTCCTCCCACGGAAATGATGAGGGCTTTTATTTTGTAAAAACAGGCAGGCGTCGCAAGGCTATCGTTGAAAAGTTAACACAAAGCACGGTGTATAAATCACGGTCATACTCTTTTCATTAACATCATTTCTATTTACACTTAATATTTACAACTCGGGAATCTGTCGTTTGATGCGTCAAACTAAAATAATTATGAATAATTATAATTATGAAAGTAAACTGTATGTACATAAGGCCAGCCTGGATGCAGTGTTCAGCGACATTGTCGCTACGGCCATGTTTGAGAGGCAGCAGTGCTTTTTTTTAAAGGCAGGTTGGGGAAAGGCCTCCGGAGGGGGCGTGGCTTGTGGCACGGGTGTCACTCATAACTCCATTAGCGTGATCTGGAAGTGATTGACCATGATCTCGGAGATGTCGATGAGGAAGGCAGAGTGGTTGCTATAGTGTTCGATGATGTTGTCGTCCATGTTCACAAAAATCCTGGAAGAGAAGACACGAGAGAGAGAGAGGACGGTTAAGCTTATAATTCATTATACTGAGTCTGGGGTCCCGTTAATTCTAATCAGCTGAAAGGGCCTGTATGATGGAAAATCATAGTACTCATAATTTAAAAACCTAATTTGAATGACTTGGTAACAGTGAGCTTTGGTCTGTTATCCTAATCTTAGTCAAACGAACTAGTCCTCGTGTGCTGCAGTCGTACACCTGTTAGCAAATCAGAGAAACGCTCCACCTGAAGGTGAACTCTGTGTTAGTGTGCATGTATGTATGTGTGTGCCAGCTCTGCCCAGCCTGAGGGCATACACAGATTGAAGACGTGGGATGTACAGAGTGAAGGAGAGAGAGAGAAAATGTGACCTAACCTGTCCTGCTCTTCCAAACACTATCATCATCCCAGACCTATGAGGGTCTAAAGCCCGAGGCTCCGCCACAAAACAAACCAGCTCGTTTATGTAAGGACGTTTCACAGAGGTGTGATATAACAGCGGGCGGTGGGTTCATTTGCATTTGGACCAGACTGCATGGACCGCTGGTTCTCAATTACAGTCCTGGGAACGTCACTCTGCACATTTTTCCATTCTCCTTGTTCTGATCTGTCTCAGCTCGTAAAGTGGAGGTAGATCCGTTACAGCAGAGAACGTTGTCCCAAGAGAACCACTGCTGCACGTGCTAACCTCCTTGTTTCTACAGCTCCATCAAAAAAATGGAGCTGTATGCTAATGCATATCTGTCCATGTTAATCAGTATTCAGAGTACTGAACTCTATGCTAATAGGTAGATTCCGTTACAAGCTAAATGGGCGTCAGAACTACAGAGGTACTAGACCATGGTAAATGCTAGCTCGCATTACATGTCAGCTAAATAAAGAGAGGACTTGCATTTAGCTCCATGCTAATTGCTAGGTTGTATTACAAGTTAAATAGGCCTCATAGCTCCAGAACTAAAGAAGTGCTAGGCCATGCTAATTGCTAGCTGGCATTAGCTAAATGAGACTGGAGTAACGATGGTGACAAGCTGGAGAAAAGCACCATGCTAACTTATTCTACTTGTTAGTTAGCTAACCCTCTGAGCTCCCAACCTAAAGACGTCGATTCAGAGAGATAACTAGTGTCATCAGTTTCTCGTAATGATATTTTGCTGCGAGTTACGCCATCAAACATGTGCCCCGCCATTGCTCCATCCTATCCTCCTCCCTATCAGCTATGATCTGTTCTGTTCTCCTGCTGAGGGCACGGCGGAAAACATTAAACACAACACCATCCTCCGCTCACTCTTCTTCCTTTTGTTCTTCTTTCAAAGTCTTTTTTTCCTGTAAAGCGAGCAGCAATTACAGCATTCCGCAAACCCACAGGTTTCTTGCCAGCCCGGTCTGTCGGCTTAGCTACCTCAGAGCTGACGGAGAAACCAACAAAATCACTCGCTTCACCACCGAGAGGACATTTCGACACGTCCCTTGCCTTCCTTTATCTCCAACGCCCGCTCTGTCATTAGCCTTAAACGGCAGAGACAATCGCTCAGATCTCCACCCCCCCACCACCACCCCCCTCCTCGGAGACATCTCGTCTGCATCTGATTTAGCGCTAATTTACCAGAGAGAAAAAAAATAGGCTACTCACCCTCTTTTGCACTTCTTGAAGATTTTCCCAATGGTGTCTTCTTGCAGGCCGTACTTTTCTGAAATCTGAGAGGGAGACAAATCAGATGAGACGAGTGTCACACCGAGGACGTTTCGACATCTCAAGTGTGAGAAAGAGATAAATGAGAACGAGATAGAATGAAGAGGGGACACATGAATGACAACAGAAGAAGTAAATTAAGTGAAAAAGGGGAGGAGAGAGTCGTAAGACAGGATTAGGGAGAGATAAAGGTCAAAGGAATGGCAATTCGAGACGAGGCGCAGGATAAGAAAAAGAGAGTGATGTGAAGTAGAACTATAAGGAACGACAAAAAGGAGAGATTAAGCTGAACTGACCGCTTGTCTGAGTCCGTTCAGCGTGGGTGAGTTGAGCATGAGGGCGTCAAACACTTCCTCCGTCTCTTGCCGGACGTACAGCAGGACTGTAAACAAAAACAAACAAACAATTAAAACTTCAACGTTATGAGAGTTTCTCCTGGTTATGTTGTTCTTTGCGGGGCTGTTTGCTGGGTGGTGTTTGTGTTGTCTGTGTTACTGTTGTTGTTCTTTGCGGGGCTGTTTTCTGGGTGGTGTTTGTGTTGTTGTCTGTGTTACTGTTGTTCTTTGCGGGCTGTTTTCTGGGTGGTGTTTGTGTTGTTGTTCTTTGTGGGGCTGTTTGCTGGGTGGTGTTTGTGTTGTTCTTTGTGGGTCTGTTTGCTGGGTGGTGTTTGTGTTGTTGTTCTTTACGGGCTGTTTTCCGGGTGGTGTTTGTGTTGTCAGTGTTACTGTTGTTGTTCTTTGCGGTGCTGTTTTCCGGGTGGTGTTTGTGTTGTCAGTGTTACTGAGGTTCTTTGCGGGGCTGTTTTCTAGGTGGTGTTTGTGTTGTCAGTGTTACTGAGGTTCTTTGCGGGGCTGTTTTCTAGGTGGTGTTTGTGTTGTTGTCTGTGTTACTGAGGTTCTTTGCGGGGCTGTTTGCTGGGTGGTGTTTGTGTTGTTGTTGGTGTTACTGTTGTTTTTTGCGGGGCTGTTTTCTGGGTGGTGTTTGTGTTGTTCTATGTGTTACTGTTATACTTTGCGGGGCTGTTTTCTGGGTGGTGTTTGTTCTGTTGTCTGTGTTACTGTTGTTCTTTGCGGGGCTGTTTCTGGGTGGTGTTTGTGTTGTTCTATGTGTTACTGTTGTTCTTTGCGGGGCTGTTTTCTGGGTGGTGTTTGTGTTCTTCTATATGTTACTGTTGTTTTTTGCGGGCTGTTTGCTGGGTGGTGTTTGTGTTGTTGTTGTTTACCTCTCTGTTGTTGTTCTTTGCGGGGCTGTTTGCTGGGTGGTGGGCTGCACTGCTCCGAGTCGTAACCCGCCATGCGCTTTAGGGGATTCCTCTCGCTCTCCTCCACGCTGGTAGGGGGCGCCTGCGGAAAACAGATAAAATCAGCCCTGGAGAAACTGAACAGGCCACGGACTAGCTCCCTGGTTTCCTATCTCCTGTGCGGTGGCACGGACGATTTTATCGCTCTCTCACCTGCACAGGTGCAGTCTAGCGATACATAACGACACAAACACATACTCGCTGGAGTGTGTATCTAACCGCCTGATCACACAAGAGACACACAAGGAGCACAAATCTCAGACCTCACAGTGATTCTTAAGAATCAGTTCAGTAAACCATGAAGTCTTAAATTGAACCTTGATTCGGTCTGATTCTACCCTTTTGGTAAAATTCAGATTTGGTTGTTTCTTCTTTTATCTTCTGTGAGAAGACACCTCAACACTATGGAGGTCTGAAAGGAGGTGTAGCTGTTCAAGAAGCTCCTCACTGAGAAAAGGAGACACACACATCCAACAAAGAAGTTTGTGTGGTTGAGTGAAAATAAGTAAGTTGTGCAGGAGAAGTTGCTGAGATGTGATGAAGTGCACATCTTATCTTTCAAGTGATGCACACATACACAGTGTGGGAAAGGGAGTGTGTCAGAACAGTGTGTGTGCCTCCTCCACTCGACTGTGTAAACACCCCCCGTATGTGTGCGTGTTAATCCTGCGTGTCAGTCAGCGTGGCCGACTGCTCTTCAGGTGAGTTTCGTTTGCTGTCGTGAAAACTCCGTAACGTGCCAATCACGCACTTTCCCTCTCTCTCTCCTTTCCCAGCCCACTCTTCTCCCACTACATTTTTTCCCACACTTTTCCTGCACTCTCTGCGCTCCGGGCGTTATGGAACATGACTCGACAGCGCTGAGGCGAACCACAAATCCTGGGATTCCTGCAGGTGTCTCACGTGTGTGATTGTGATTTGTGTGTGTGTAAAGCAATGAAGGGTTCCCGATGAAAACTTCCTTTTGTTTCCCGGGATTGAGGTCGGGAAGAGGTTGTAATGGGACATACTGCCACTACATATAGGTACTAATACAGTACGAATGTGCCCTTTTGGAGATGCAAGGTTTCGCTCTAACTGCATCTGTATACAAACGCATATGGGGCATGTTTCTGTTTTGTATAGGTACTTACTAGTCGCTGCAGGTTGCTGTAGTGCGTCTCAGGAATAAAGAGTACAGGCTGAGTGATGTGGTCATCCAGGGTTCTGAAGAAGGTGCAGTCCTTTCCGATGGAGCTGGACACCAGAGTATGTTTACTGGAGCCTGAAAAGCAGCAACAGAGAAAACTGGTTCTCAGATCTGCACATTTAGAATGATGGACAAAGGTGTGGACAAATCACGGCTACAGATCCTCAGAATCAGAGGGTGATTTAGGCCTGTGGTTAGCTCCAGATGCTAGCCTGTTAGCCACATCGTAGCTCTTGTGCAACTCAACGAGAGCAGGTTTTGGCTGATTGATTTAAGTGGAGATTAGGTGGCTAACTGTGTTAGTTAGCATACATTAGCATTGCTTTAGCACCACTGTACAAGGTGTTGTATCTGGTGTCTATTGAACAAATACATCATATCTTTCTCACTTAGCTCAGGTTAGTGATTCACACTCAGACTAAACAGTTGTTGGCAAGCCATACTGTATGGACTGCGTTTGTTATCCTCGGTTGTTCCGTGTTGTGTTGCTGGGTGTTTCCCAGATTCTTTACCGGAATCACCGTCAGTAATTGGTTGTTTGCAAGAATTAGGATGAGAGCTGTATAATTGTATAATAGGGCGAAGGGTGTGATTGACACTCACTATTATTAGTGGAGTCTGCACTGGTTTTGGCCCGCCTCTTTGTTCTTTTCCTCTCTTCGTCCCTCATCTTCCTCTCGGCTCCCTGCCGGACAGAAAAAGAATTTAGTTCAGTGGTGGGGCAGTTTAGAAATGATTCAGCTGGAACAAAACATGACCATATCCTGTTGTTCAACATCGCTGCCTAGACCCGCTAGTTTATTTAACAAGGTAGGCTGCTTACTGCATTCTACAGTCTCACTGATTAGCAAATCAGCCATGCTACATGGCTGGAGGTGTAAGCTAGCTAGCTAGCTAGGTAGCAGTATTGAAACAGCTATCTATCAGATAAAGTTTTTCTAAATTGTACATTCGGGTCTGTTCCTAAAGTGCGGTCCCATACAAAAAAGATGTCACTTGAAGTTCACAAGTCTTGTGGCTGGGTTGGAAGATATTTGCACCTGCATCCTGTACGCAGCTTTGCGACATGCTTATGGAAGAATGTATTTGAGGTGTTGATGTTATTTTTAAAAAGATGGTTTCATTTTCATTGCAGGTCATGATTGAAATCTTAAACACAGGTGACACATGCGGGATTAGCTTCGTTCTTTAGAACAGCCCTCTAACATGCAACTTTAAAGACGTGCTGCTAAAAAAAATATCAGCCTGATGAAAAACACATATGTTCCTTGTTCTGCGGAGATGCACTTAGATCACCTGTTGTTGCTAAACCAGTCGGACGCGTGTGTTTCTAAAGCTAGTCTACCCTTTCTTCCGCCAGAAGCCAGGCTAAAGGCAGCCTTGGCCCTAGAGGGCATCATAAGGCATCAGATAAAGGAGACATGGAGAAGATGAGGGCCTGTGGCTTTATCAGATCACCGTAGAACAATGGGGCCGACGTGCTAATGCCAAAAGCTTGCTCATGTTCCACACCAGACAGGAGAAAATTTCATTTTACGAGTTTCTCTTGCAGAGCGTGACACAGTTACAAAGGTCAGAGATCAACGTTAGACTCCGGGGGGAGTGAACTGTGTAGCAGTAGAAGACAGACTTCATGGTTATGGTCTTGAATGTACTTGGTCATAATGATGCAGGCAGAACTTAATATTTATCATTTTGACTTTTTTTAATATAGATTTGAATTGCTAGCTACCCTTTCAACATTCTAAAACTTCACAATGAAAAAAATGCTCCAAAATGACACGGAAAGGACACGGTTTCATTCACTTTCATCACTTTCAAAGTTAAGTCTCTTTTGTGCTCCCAAAAAGTTACACACTCTGGTAGTAAAGCATACCTTATCGCAGAAGACTTTGACCTGGCAGGCGGCTCTGTGAATGAGGCGGTTGGAGCCAGAGCTGAAGTCGTAGGTGTCGATCTGCAGGTTCAGAGGGAGTCCCTTTACACCCTTCTGAGAGGAGAAGTCAGTGCTGAGGGAGTTGATGCCGATGTACACCTGAACAAAATGAAACAGCGTATGAATGTAAGCTGAGTGTTTTAACATTGTCTCAGTGTAACGAAATATTGGATAGTTCATGCAATCCTAAAGTTCCATTTGTAGTTTCTGACTTAATGGCTGCCGGTAAAAGCCTTTTCACACATTTTTAGAGAACAGCCTCAAAGGTGGCATCTTTCTGCAAATGTTAGTGCACAGTTTCTATTTATTTGAATACAAACCTTTTGCCACTCTCTAGCACACACTTAGCTTCTGCAGGAGTTTTAAGCAAAGACAGTGGTTCTATATGGAACCATGAATACTCAAAAGAACCATCTTCATGCTTGAATGGTTCCATTTGCTTGGAGAAAATGCTTTTACAGATTGATGGGGAATGTGTTGTATAAGGTTCTACATGTCATTGTAACCACAACATAAGCTATACAAAGCCATTTACACACATTCACCATCAAATTGAGGGGACCAAGCCTGCAAGCAGCTCCTAAAGAGTCTTTCTAAAGAAATTCCTAAAGAAGCAACTTTTCAAAATGTGTGACAGCTCCCTGCACCATTCCGGTGTACACTTCCATCCCTTGCTAGCTACATTAGCCTCCAGTGCTAAAACTAGAGAAGCAACCTTCAGACATCAAACATTTAAGGTGTGAAAAAAAACTGTAAACTTGGACTTTTTTCTTTCATCTAAAAGCAAAACTGATTCCGGATCAGTTCCTTTTAATTCTGAAGATCGGTGTGGTTCCGACCCCTGAGTGAAGTGATTGTGAAACGCGCCATCGTTCCACTCACGAATAGAGCACAGAAAGATGTAATCTCTGGCTTATTGACTGTTAGAGGAGAGCAGATATGATCAGGGCTGACCCAGCCTGGTCATATGCTAAAAAAGGACCGCTAGTGTGGGCGGTGATTGCGTAGCACTTCTTCTAAAGGAAAGGCGTGGAGAGAAAGAAGGACAAACGGAGCATGACGGAACACGTCTAGGACCATAGGTGAAAAATAAAGGAAGGGTTTAGCATCTTGGAGGATAATGCATACTGGACTACCATCAACAATGCATTTAGAGCAGCCCTCAAAACTGGCTGAATAATACAAACTCAGCTACATAGTACAACTGCCAACCGCCCGACTGTTGTAGCATTATTACCGGATTACGACGTTTATTTTTGCATGTTATTGCTTGTTTGATTTTTCAAGAACAGTCATCTTGGATTAGGTCGATGATTTTGCCTTTGTCTAGAAATGATATTATCTGACAAGGACAATTTCACTATATATATATATAAAAGTTGAGAAATGATCTGAATCTGAATCAGAAATGTCTGGTGAATGTGCTGATGGAGTAATTAGGACTTGCGCCCTGATAGCAGACTTTTCTGCTCTTCGGTTCAGTTCAGATAATTATCAGGTGTGCGTGTGTTGTTTTCTTTTCCTTTTTGTTTTCTTGTTTTCTTTTTGATGCTCTTTTTCTCCTCCACCTGTTCTTGGTTTCGCCGTCCCGCCCTTAACTGCCTCAGGATATTCTCTCTCTCTCTCTTTTTCTCTCTCTCTCTTTCCCTGTTTTAATGATGACAGGTGCTTGGGGTGGTGACATGCCTAGAATTCCTTTAGTCCTTCTGTGTGTGTGTTTGTACCTTAGCTTCTTCGTTTGTGTTCCAGATGAAGGACAGAGCGTTGAATGCCACCTCCTCCACATTGCTGATTCCGCAGAACACCTCTTTGTAGTCGGCTGCGATTAAAATATAAATAACAAAATAATAAAAATGGGAATACTGGACAAAATCGCCACAAATAAGGAAGAAGTGTGGAGGTGGACTGCAAGTAGTAGAAACATGCACCCCACCAGTTTAGCGTCATCATATGACTTTGCTGGTATACGCTGTCAGCTAGGATTTAGACAAAATCGGTGGGGTACAGGTTTCCTCACTGTTAGCCACATCAGAAAAGCTGAACTGGGCTTGTGTACTGACCAATGTCGATGACCCTCTGCTTAGCGGTTGGCTGTCGCGAGTGCCAGTGATTCCAACACTTCAGCTGCATCTCCGCACTCTTATCATTCTCAAACACCGCCATGATCACCGTCTGAGAGAAAGAGAAAGACTGATTAGTATGTTTGTAGCTTCACACACAAATAAATGAAAATAGGAAAATGAAGGATTTGACATTTAGTAATGCTAGCGCATGACGTTTGTGGGACAGACATGTCATCGAGCTAATTCCTGTGTTCAGTTCTTTTTGTCGGAGGATATTTGCTGTGTACAGTGTGTGTGTGCTGAGTTGTGTTAAAGCCTGGTGTGTCACACCCTCCTTCGCTCTCTCTCTCCATCTCTGAGGCTTTAGTCACCGCCAGCTTTGTGCTAAAGGCTACGGGGCACGGCCGGATTTTGCACGCACAGGTGTGTGTTCTGCACATCCAGTGACAGAGTTAGCTGTCACATGTCCCACACACACATCACAGCAAGAATGCAGTTTTCCAAGAGGAGTATTAACCTCTAATCTTGAGGAACAAATTTTTTTTTTTACTGACGTCAAAAAGTTGGGGACACGCGACCTTCTACAGTGTTTTTAAAGAATAAGCTGAGGGATTAGCATGCTAACTTTATGCTAACTAACCTGTAGCGATGAGTATGAAGGTCAGCTCATGAGTAATGTAGCTCCAACAGCTGTGATCACCCGAGGTTCACCCGTAATAATGGTTTTTGTGAACTGTTTAGCCGTTAGCGCTCTAGAGCTAATATCATCGAAGCTTCAGGATGATCCAAAAATACACATCTGACAGCTTTTTTCTTCAGGACACATCTTTATAAATGACACTCACGCCTTAATCTATCAGGAATTAGCAGCCTTTGATTGAATTCTTGTATTTAGCACCCACATAATGCCCTTCAGTGTTCATGTGTGCAACAACCGCTCCTCCTGTACATCATACATGGCATATATGTTTAATTTTAAACCTGCATAGTTATAACAGCAGTCATATGCCGCTCATAACGCAGCTATAGACCCTATTCACTCTGTTTTTCTATTGAGTGATATCGTATGTATTGTAAGGGGTCACTCACCTTCACTTTGCTGCACGTCACCCCAGCGCTGCTGTCCACTCCCTGGAGGGTGATGGGGTAGAACTGACCCTTGTTTAGGTACACCATGGGCACCTCTGTGTTTTTGTTTTGGGAGGCTTGAGGGGCGCCAAGGAGGAACTGAAAATCATTCCTGCAGTAAAATATATGAATGATTAGAGTCTATTAACCCCGACGATGCTATTATTCTAAATATATTACTAATTATTTCCTTTTTAAATGCAGCTCCATAGTCTTGTGAATGAATTAAGAGAACAGAGAGAAATGACTGACAGCTTAAAGTGCAGGTAAGCAATAAAACCATGTCTCACCTGAACCTCTCAGGAGGCGAGTTAGAGTACGAGTCAGAGTACACAGGGCTCGGGTGGCCGGCGAAGTCGCTGTTGTAACCTAGAGCCTGTTTGGTGGTAGGCAAGCAGACGCATTAGAGAGAGTACTGAATCATGATTTTTATATCAGCCATTTAAAACAAATTGATAGAATTTGGATTCAAATGCCCCAAGAGCTTACTTCGGTGCTTGCGTCCGGGTACGAGGTCTCCGAATGCCATGGTTTCTGTGGTGTGGTCAGCAGAAGAGACTCCACAATGTTGTTGATGACTTGCTTTTCGTAGTTGCTGCCCAGAGTGCCATGGTTGAAGCCTGTGTTGTTGCCAGGTGACACTTGCTTTGTGACCTGTGATTGGCTGACAGAAATGTTCTCGGACAGCAGCTTCATGATGTGAGAGTTCTCCAGGGTGGTCAGCTCTGGGGAGGAGCCATTGGACGTCCTGAGAAATACGTAATTAAAATTTGTAAATATGTATGTGACTGTGAAAATCAATATGCTGCAAATGTGCCAGGCTAGTTTGGTTTGTATTGGATTGTATTAAAGAAATCAGCCACGTTTCCTGCTAATGTCATAACGTCCTTTATGCTAACTCTACCACCAGTAAAAGCCCAGCTGTAATAGCACAGTGCTCTTGTGAGTCATTAAAACCAATTTAACCACCAATAAAGACCTAACTGTTACGTTATAGATGTTATTTTCAGTCATTTATGCTAAATCAAACACCGCTAATGGCCTACCTGATGCAGTACAATGTGCTCGCTAGTCACTTACACTAGCTCTAACACCAGCAAAGGCCAAGACATGATTGTATGCTGTCTTAAAGTCAACAGAAGTGTCTCTGAATCTCAGCATTGTTTGAGAAGACTGCCCATAAAGCTGGGTGGGAGCTATTTGCTGGCTAATCCACATCTCTGCTTCTGTTTGCCTTTCTCTTGGGCTTGAACTCAAGGAAAAAAAACATACTGCTCCCAGTCCCCTTCCATTTTTCATCAGGACAAAAGGTCGCTGACTCAGTCCTCACTGGGGTGGGATGGGGAAGAGGATTAGCATCTTAAACCAACTCTGACCTCAACTAAACCTAAGCTAATCCCACAAGACCTCTATCTACACACACAGAAATAAAAGGTTAGCATGTGAGAACAACTATGCTAAGCTTCATGCACCTGTCTCTCCTGGTACACACCTCTGTAGCATTGTTTATCTGGGCAGGGCCGGAAATAAACTAGAAAGCAGACGGATATAGTTGTTTAGCTCCTCTCATTTTGCTAACTCTGGGCATATGCTAAAGCTTTTACCTCTCCATGACTTTGAAGCCAGCTTGCGAACAGGATGTCATCTTCTGCTCTTTTGGAGTCTGGGAATGGTGAAGCAACACATAGTCGGGTCAGTCAATTGGTCAAGAAATGCTCCATGATGGACAATCATTTAACAATCGGACAGTCAATTTCTCTTACCTTGCAAGTATCATAGAAAAGTGGGATACCGAGGTCATCGTCGGTGGACAGTTTGGGTTTGACCTTGCTGATGTCAACGCTGTCCATGTAGCTCCAGGAGTCCATGAGGTAACTGTCAGGATGGCGTGGATAACTGAAACTCTCGTTCTGCAAAATCATCAGAGTCCTACAGGGAAACATCAGGAGAGTTAGCAAGGAGGTCCTCGTTCCAGACTGCTAGGGAAACTTCCCCAGTCATGCAACATCAATACACAGCCCGTATAGAAGTCAGAAACAGAGCAGGACATGTGGCAGTGTAAGCTGTCACAACTGCGCTCAGCTAGCGCTGAGTTTCGCCCTGAGGCATCCAGCAGTTTCGATTGCAAAAACACAAATCTGGAGTGTCTTTGAGTGAGAGGCGGTTAAGATTGGCAGGCCTTACACTTCCTCCCCCCATTAAACCTGCTGCAACATGGCCAACCTCCACACTCCAATTCCACTGGAAGCAGAATGAAACTCATGCAAAATGACTAAGCCCTTGTTTCAATGCCTTATTAGCTCCTGAGGCTAACTTGGCCCAAAAATAGGTCAAAAATACTACTAGCTTTTACACAGAAGACGGGAACTCAACCCAACTCAAGGATCAAACAGAGGCTAAGCGGGATTCATTCTAGGGACTCCCCCTACCACCTGGATTAGCAGCTAGTGAGCAAACAGTGAGTCTGCAGGTGCTTTGGCAGCTGAACGCACATTAACACATTTCTTGTTTTGCGCTCTACCGAAACATTCCTTCAGCAAATTCGAAATAAGCTTAAACAGCTAGCTGGAATGCTAACTCAAACACTGGCCTGTCACCTGCTCTTAGGTCAGTTTCATTGAAAAGCAAGCTCACTAGGCCTCTTTTTTTTTGGAACGGAGGTCTGAATGTCTTAAATGGCCATATTAAGTGTCTATGCTACAGTAAGCAGATGGAAGCTAGCTTTTGTGAGACAGAAGCCCCTAGGACAGCAGACGCGTCCACTGACAGACATGTACTATAATTATTCCCTCTTACACAGCTCAGTGAACACTCTCAGCCTCGGTGTCAGCTATCTCTAAAAGCCCCCATGGACTCAGCAAAGGGGATGGGGTGTCAGAGCTTAGAGCAGCGAAACTCCCGCTAAGATGTAAACACAAACACAGGTGGGCTGACTTTGCGCTAGAAGAAAACAAACAAACAGTGGGCTTTGTTTGGATTTAGCATTAAGCTAACCTGTTTTAGGGTTACCATTAGGATTATAGGTGATCAGTTCCTGACAGGCTGTGCATCTGCGGAAACTAGTTAGCTAGCTTTAGAAACTTTTACAGCTTAAGCTTCAGAGCAATATAGCTATCTATAATGATGATTTTAGAGATTAGCGATCGTTTAGAAGCAATCGTCTTTTCCTGTCCCACCCTTATTAACCCCTCATATCTAATTTGTATTAGCTACTGTTCATTAATAATCTATTGAGTAAAACTTTGTATCCTTTAAGGTTTAATGGTGATGTCAGGATTAATGTTCAGGTAATGTTAATACTTATAGTCAAATGTTAGGCCTATTTATCATCAAGCTAAGCCCCCGCAAAGCAAAAACGTATGTTAACACACTGACAGCCGGGAAACTATTCAAATCAACTTGACACTTTGTATTAGCAATAATTAGGAGCAAATCTTCACCAGTCTTAACCCCCAAAACCACAGATTTGTCATTAGGTCAATGCTAACGCTTATTATTTGCCCCTATGAAGCTAATATAATATAAAGCTAGTTATGTAGCAGAGTAAGGAACTAGATGTGACCTACACGTTTGAGTATTCCAACTGAATCTGACCAAAATGTATCAAATGCACAACAACTATGTTTCAAAGCAAAGGCCACTTACTCAGTCTCCTTGGTCATTTCTTTCCTGAGAGGCTGTAGAAATAAAAATCCCTTCTTTGCGCTCTCCTCTCTCGTGATCTTGCACGTCAGTATATAACGGAGAGAGCCAGGAGTGCGTGTGTGTGTGTATGTGTGTCTCGCAGAGTGAAGAGGTTTTGATTTGGAACTTGCGGCTGCTCGCACATTTAAATGCCCTGACAGGTAAGCTTTCCCTTGCTCGCGCCTGATTGGCTGACGGGCCGGGACAGGTGTGTGGTCGTACAGGTGGATGCACCCCTCCTCTCACCACCCTCACCTCCCCCTTACCGTTAACTCTCTCCCTGCTGGAGAGAAACTTCAGCAGGTGTGTGTGAATCTAAGTAATTAGCACATGTAATGAAAGGCTGAGATTTATCAGTGCAGGCGTGAAGTGAGTGTTATTTAAAGCCAGAAACCAAAGGCAGAGCGAGAGAGGAGCCCTTTATCATGCTAATGAACACCCAGTATCATCGTTTGGGTTCTCTGGATCTAACACCGGATCAAACTCTACAAGGTTTTGGTCGCTACTGATAAAATGTTTAACCAGGCTCATGATGAGTGCCCGGTTCATGTACTGTTCATGGTCATGCTGAGTTTTGATTCTCCCCTATAGATGATCACATGTGAAGCTTTGTGGGGAAGGTTCATTATTAATTACTGTGCAGTTACGTGTGGGTTTGGGAGTAGGTGTGGGTTTGGTTTTGGCTGTAGGGTTAATTTTAATAGAGTCTTTGGCAGGTTAAGCTGCATTTAATAGATAATTACAGACTAGAATTATGGACAGACTTGAACACACACAGGATCTACAGTACAGTGGAGTTTAAAATGAAAGTGTTATATCACACATAACCTCATCACTGGTGGAATACAACACTGTATTTACAAAACAGTAACTTAAAAGAACGACCTAATGACAAATCTGTGATTTTGGGGGTTAAGACAGGTGAAGATTTGCTTTTTAATTATCGCTAATCCAATGTGTCGAGTTGATTTGAATGCCAGGAGAATGATTTAAAAGAACAACAATACAAAAAAACCATTCTTCACTTTAAATGTTAGTTTATGCAACAAGATTTTTAATGTTGCATCTGTCAGAACAAAACATCTCCAGTTTGGTCATTTTTGGTTTTTGAGATTGTTTGGAAGTACCTGTTGTGGTGTTTGACTTATATATATAGTATATAGTCCTTCAAATGGAAGTCAAACACCACAACAGGTACTTCCAAACAATCTCATATATTATATATATATATATATATATATATAATATATAATAATGTTTACAGGAGAAGGGAAAGTCTTTTAATGAAATTGGATGCAAATTTAAAAAAAAGAGAGATTCTATTTCTGATTTTAAAAATGATACCAGGAGTTTTCTAATTACAAAACAAATAAATTTACAAACCCCAACCCCCCTCCCCCCCCCCACCCGCACCAAACAAAAAAAACTAAATTGAAACTTATGTATATTATCTATATTGTTATTTGTGCTCTGTATATGTGCATAAAACACTATGTACAAATTCAAGCAAACATTTTTAAATTTAATTTAATTTTTTAAGTATTGTTTATGTATATGAATAATATTAGACATTTGATTAAAATATGTGAATGCTTAAGTTAACTAAAAGTTACACAGCCTAATAGAAAATCCTAGTTGAACAAAGCATGAAAATAAATATTTTTGTAAATGTTATAATTTCACTTTATGATCTGACATGAAACTTCAGAAATGTTCTATAGCAACAGTGTGTGTTATAAGATAATTACAATCTATCTGTCCGTTCATCTATCTATCTATCTATCTATCTATCTATCTATCTATCTATCTATCTATCTATCTATCTATCTATCTATCTATCTATTTATCTATCTATTTATCTATCTATCTATCTATGATTACCGTTAAAGTCTTTATTTAACACGATGCCTTCCTGATTCTAAAATGACTGCAGTCCCGATTCATCACATACGAAGCTCAGACCGTGTGTAGATGTTCAGGATCTCTAACAGATCTTGAATATGTGAATTCTGACTCTGTATAATTCACTATTATCTATAAACATGGACCAATAATAATTACGGACAAAATTCAGAATTCAGATCACCCCACTACTCATTTTAGCAATGTAATGAACCTTTCCTAGTTCGAATGAAGAATCCTCGGTGACTGCTCCAGCACCCTGAGGCAGTAACCACCCAGATCTGGCTGCATGTTTCAGACGGAACAAACAACGGCACCAAATTATTAACACACCTGTTTACTTCTTCATCCCGGCTAGCTTCATTAAGGTAGCTTAGAATCAAATAAGCTGAAACCCCAACGATTAGCAGAGCAAACTAGTGCTATAATGCATTAGTGATCATTTTCCTGGCATTCAATCAACTCAACACTTTGGATTAGCGATAATTAGAAGCAAATCTTCACCTGTCTTAATCCCCCAAAACCACAGATTTGTTAATTAGGTCAGTGCTAACGCTAATGGCCTTGTGGCTCCAATGCTATATACAGTGTGTAAGTCTATAGCGTAACTCTATAGAGTTCTGTTTGTACCCAAACCCTTAAATAACTACTGGCCAGCTGATCTGGATCTTTGTATGGTGAAATTAGATCCTTAGAGATTTTTTAGATTGATGGTGAATGTTCCATATACTTACATGTAGTTCTGTAAAACACCTTTTGGTGCTACATGGAACCGTCTCCTGCTCATTCTCTTGTTATCCGAGGAACCACTTCACCATTCAAGCCTGCAAATGGTTCTGTATAAGACAAATGCCTTGGCTGATGGATTACACTTGAATCAATGCTTTAATGCAAATATAGACATTTATTATTTATTATCCAAACCATCAGTGAATCTACATGTGTCTCTGGAGTTTTATATGGAATATTGATGATTGGGAAAAAGGTAGAAAATGTGAAAAAAAAAAAAAGTTTTCTTTGGGGTTCTATTTTAACTCAGCCCCCTCCACCATGAATGCATATCAAGTCCAAACCCTTTAAACAGCATCAGGCAGAGTATTCATAATCATCTCATGTAGTAACTCTCTATGAGGGAGTTTTTAGAGGTGGACGCCTGGTTACCTTCACCACCACTGTGAACAACCCTGACGAAGAGTTTGAAATCTGCTGTACTATCTGCTTCATGACACTGTTTGTGTGGACAGTTGAGATGTGTCAGAATCTCAGTTTCGCTTTCTCTCAGATACGCACTTTCTAGGCGTGTGTGTATTAATCTCAGCGTTTGTTTCGCGTTTGTTCAGTCCTGAGGGGATCTGGCGTGGTAATACGGGAGTGTGTGTGGTGCCTTCACACTCATGCACACACACACACACACGGGGCCCTAAGGGCGCTTTGGCTCCAAACCAAACCCAGCAGAGGACAGAGAAATGAAGGGATGAGCTCGTTCACCATGAGAATGAGAGTAGAGAACGCTAATGAATCTACGGTCAGAGCTGCTTCAGTAATACTGGAGTACAATAATAATAATAATAATATTAATAATAATAATAATAATAATAATAATAATAATAATAATAATAATGTAGACTTTGCAACACATCATCTGTGTAAAGCTCTTTCATTGCTCTTTCTCTTTCTGTCTGTCTTCTGCTCCTTGATCTTTCTCTCCCTTTTTTCTTATAGTGTTGCCTTATCTCTCTCTATCATTCTTTCTTTTTCAAATCTGTTTCCCTCTTACCCCTTCTTTCTTCTCTCTCCTTCTCTCTCTGTCTCTCTTATCTCTCCCATTTTGTCAGTCATTCTGTTGCTTCTCTCTCTCTCTCTCTCTCTCTCTCTCTCTCTCTCTCTCTCTATCTGTCTTTCTCTGTTTCCTCCTTGTTCTTTCTTTCTTTGCCTCATTGATACTGTATGTAGTTCATTGTCGAAGCAGAGATCATAGTGATATACAGTTTAGTGAATCAGTAGGAGTCTAAATCTGGATTTTAATCTGAATGTGTCTGAATCTGAATCTTTATCAGATCAGGTGCGGGTGTTAACGGCTGCCCTTCATCACTGGTGTGAATGCTAAGAGGAAAGAAACACTCGAAACACTTCTCCCAGACCCACCTAGAAACCACACACACACACGCACACACTCCAGTATTTCATGTCAAATAATTACACTGGCATCAAATTTGTATTTGGACATTTGTTTCATAACTTAAATAGACATCAACTACACAATCTACAGAATAACAGGAAACAAGACAAAAAGTTGCAGGCTGTGATAGTCTGTGCACATTTGCCGTGGCATTGTACTGAAAAAAAAAACTCAGATCCCAACATTGTTGGGATAATCTGGTCATTCAATAGATTTAGTTGGTCAGCTGACTTTTTATTACCATGTAACATTGCTGAGGCTCGACCTGACCAACTGAAGCCCAGATCGTAACACTGTCTCCAGAGGCTTGTACAGTGGGCATGATGGGTGCATTGCTCCATGCGTTTAACTTTTGAACCTGATGCTCCCATCACTCTGAAATAGGATCATCTGGACTCATCAGACCACATGACCCTTTTCCATCACTCCAGAGTACAGTCTTTATGCTCCCTAGCAGTCTGAAGCTGGTTAGTCTCACTAATAAGCATTTTTCATGTCAACACAACCGTTTAGTCCCAGTCCTGTGACTACTCTCCAGTGTGTAAGTGATCACATTTCCGTTTTTCATAATGCACTGGACAGTTTTTCCAAAACATTACAGAATATATATAAAACCCAAAATATATATACACAGCTCTGGAAATAAATGAGCGACCACTCCAGTTTCTTCTTAATTCAGCATCTCCAAATGTACAGCAGGTTCTTAGTGAGGTACAGAAGGTTGGGTTCTAGCTTTACTGCCTGATACAGTAAGTGTCCGATTCATAAGAACAAGATCAATCAGCAAACACACAGGACAACACAGCTACAGATTGGCAGAGGGCAAAAACCCCTCTCTATTGACCGTGATGAGCACCATCTCATTTAAATCTCACTTAACCGCTGTAAGATGACCTACAGAGCGGCGAGCGGTGGCTGGGGTGAAATGCACAGCGAGCATGGTTTTAAAAACAGGCTTCTGGAGGTCATTAGTGATTTTCTAAATAAACAGATCTAATACAATATCTGATCTGGAATCTGTTTCCAGTAATGTAGAGAATAAAACAGAACTGCTCATTTGGTCAAACACAAACCCAGAAACTGTACGACTGGAGACACTGATCATGTTCAGGTGGTCTCTTAAACTTTTCCGGAGCTGTATATATAAATGTGCGTGTGGGAGTGAGAGCACTGCAGATTTCTCTCAACACCTCTTTTCTTTCGCTTTCTCCTCCTCGCTTTCTCTCTTCTCTTTTCTTTTCCCCTCCCTCACTCGCCCAGCAGCAGAAGAGAAAACAAGCGTAAAGCCCTCCGCCCACCTTACAACGACAGAGTGATGAAATATGTGCGATAGACGTAAAGCTAGCACAGCCTCTAAACAAAGGGAGCAAATCTGCTAGCATTTAAGGTGCATCATTTTAAAGACATTTCTTTTATATATCGTTGTCATGATATATAAAATATCATTGTCGTATCAAAAGCTTCATTTATTTATTTAAATGTGACGTAATTTAAATCAAACAGAAGCCTTTTCCTTCTGAGCAGTTACCGAAAGTTCCAGTGCTGTTTTTGTCAGCGATAGTTATTATGTATGTATGTATGTATTATCAGTTATCGTTCATTTATCTATTTAGGTGTAAGATTACATTTATTATTTTGAATTTATTAAGTACTATACAGCTTATTAAAAAGCAAACCGAATTATTATTACGATGTAATAGAATTAATAAAAAATAATGAATTTGGTTTTACATATATACAATCCTATAGTATTTGTCTTTCTCTGGACACTAACTGGCTAACTACATAACTAACTAACTAACTAACTACATAACTAACTAATGTTAATCAATGGAACCAGACTTTACAATACATTTTTCAATAAACAAATTAATAAAGTTTCACACAGTGTAAACAGCAGCTGCTGTGTTTAAATAATGCTTACGAGTAAAAATGGAGATACATGTTTTTCTTTGGATACATATGCTTCAGTGTCACGCAGTGTTGTCATCTGGATTACAGCTATCATCAGTATCTTTCAGTCAGTCAGTCAGTAAGACCACCACAGTCTCAACAGACCACTCAGTTCACCTGTTCACTAAAGCAGGTTACATCTGAATACCTGCACGTTTATCAGCTCAGGCATCACTTGACCTCTGACCCTTTGAATGGCCGTAATTGTGCTGTGGAGTAGCTGGAGTTAGTTTAAGTGTCTAATCCTGCAGCCGGAGCTCCCAGCTAGAGGACTAACCTCTTAGATTAGAGTGGGATTATATCAGGAGGCACTTATTACTCCTTATTACCTCATTTTAACACTGAGACCTGCCAAAACCCTGCAGTGTGAGGGGGTCTCGGGGGTTAACTGTGAGAAATGACCCCTGACTGCTGCTCAGCCCAGATTAACTGATTACTGAGAGTTTAAACACACAGACCTGCCACTGAGCATTCTTCAGCTCTGAGAGAGTGAAAAGGGCAATTCCACTGATTTTTTAAATTTCCCAGGTATTCGGTGTCATTTGGAGCGGCTCTGGTGTGAAATTATGTTCTTTCCATCACATCACCAGGGTTCTCCATGTCTAGAACACACATATAGACACTTTATTTACCATCTAAAGCCCCAGTGAACCTACACATGTCCTCTGAGTTTTATATAGAATGCTGACAATGGGAAAATCTGGAAAACCTGGAAGTCATATGTTTTCTTTAGGGATTATTTTTTTGCCTCACAGCACCCTGCAGCATGTATCCCTTCACCGTGAACGGAGATTAAGGCCAAACAGGTCATAAACAGCCTCTCAGATATCAGACAGCCTATTCAGAAACATTTCATGTAGTAACTTTGTGTGGGAGCTTTTAGAGGTGGACGTCTGGTTACCTTCACCACCACTGTGAACGCTTCTGACTCACTAAGTTTCTCTAGAATGGAGCGTTTCACACCAAACCACTGTTCTTCTCAAACTAGGCAGAACCATTTTAAACTCCATTATGCGTCTACTCATATAGCGCTTACACTGACTGATCTAATGATACGTGAGTGTATCGTGAGTGTTTCTCTGCCGTATTTTGAGAGATCACTGTGAATCCTGATTCACGTCTTCATGTCTGAGAGAGAGAGACGCCACAGAGAGAGTGAGAAGACATAACGCAGTCCAAAACCTGTGACAGAGTTCACAGATGGAGACAGGAGATAATCTTGTCCTGTATGATTCACACCCACACACACACACAC